>PVJH01001105.1:0-163133 GCA_004026705.1 Nesogale talazaci
ATTCCAGCTCCACGGAGCAAAGGCTGGACCTCCTACTCCCACTACCTGAGGGCAGTGATGCCTAAAAAACAAACAAACAAACAAAAGAACCCACCCAGGTAAGCCCCAAGCCCCTAAGGGAGATTGCTCATCTGTGAGTTGTCTTTGTCTTAAGGAAAGACTATTCACAACCCTCATCAATGATCAGATTATCTCCCTTCCTTCTTAAAATATTTTTATTGTGAATTGAGCCATGATCAGCAGAGTAAATCAGGCTTCCATTCGACAAGTCATACATATTTTGTTTCCTGTCCATGATTTCAGTCCCTACTATGTAAGACTACTCAGCCAATTTCTCTGTTAATTGATTGTTTCTTAAGACTACTGACCTCCCTAGTGCTCACCTTCTGTACATGTCTGGTTGTTTGCCACAAAAATAAAGCTACAGAGTATGTTCCATGTCAGGTGTGGAGGGTGACTTGAAGAACATAGTCTTTTCCCAGGGTTCTGACAGTCATGTATGATTAGGAGGCCTGGTCTTTTTCATTACTTGGAGTTTTGTTCTGTATTTCCCCTCCACTTAATTTAAAATATAAAATTGTGATCCCCTCCAGAGCATTCAGGAGAGTTAACCAAGTACCATCTCTTTCTTTTGGCCTCAGAGTAGTGGAGGCTGATGTTCAAATTGTCCACTGAACCTTTTGACTAATTGTTTTCATGCATCTTTGGTTTTTTCTCTCGGAAAAGATTCCAGACAGGAGGATCTGTACCGTTCCTCATGTATGTCTCAAGACCTTTGTGCCACCTGAACTTAGTAACACTAAAATGTGTTAGGCTGTAGATGAAAACTTGTCCAGCAAACTAGTTTCCCCAATTAACTATTCATGCCTAAAATGTTCTGTGACACTGGTTTTAATCTCCATAGTGTAACAGCATTCTTCCTGCTTCCTCCCTGGTTCCCATTTATCCAATTTCCCTGTTTGTCTTTGTCTTCTCATCTTTGGCTTTAGGCAAATGTTGCCCTTTGGTTTTCTATAGTTGATTGCTCTGGAGAGCACATATGTCATGTTGTTTGCTTTATACTTCTGTCTGTGCTGTGCCTGGGAGGGGCCCTGTGGCAGTGTGTTCAGTTTCATGTTAGGGTTGTTGTTGGTTTTTAAGCACAGTAATGTTGGGGGTTGCTCTAGTTTTCTCTGACCAATAAGTCTGGTGTTTTTGGTCTTTGGCTTTTGTTCTGCAGTTTCCATTGTGGTCTTGGTAAGAATGCTTGTTAATTGTAACTGGCCCCATGTAGTTCTTCTGGTCTTGGTTTAGAGAAGGTTGTGTTTCTCATGTGACCCATTAAATCCCTAACTTTGTCATATTTCTTAATTCTATTGTGTTTCTGTTGAGAAGAGCAGCTGTTGCTTTTTAGACCCTGAACACCCTATAAGACGCTGGACACCTTTCACTATCGTAGGATGTGGAACGTGAGCTTTATGCATTTTATTTCGCTAGTTGGTGTGACTTGAGACTGTGGTTCTTGGCTTTCAAGTACAGTGGTTCAGTCCTGATGTCTAAGTAGTTTCTCTTAACTGTCCCCTTTATGTTTATGAGATTAAGTGCAGCATTTTAAAATATGTGTGTAGAAATAGCTCCAGCCATACCTACATGTGAGTTAACTCTTAAACAGCCTCTCTCACATATGAGCATTCACACATACAAACATGCATATACATATTCCTATGTCTAAGTTTCGTTCTTTGCATTTGGTCACATTTTGCTGACTTCCCTTATGTTGTGTATTGCCTTTCAGTTAGTGCTTCGCCCCCTTTCCCTATCCCTTCCTTGTAACCCCTACAGGGTGTTTCTTTTCTTTGTTTAACCCTTGTTCTCTTTCCCCCCCTTTTCTCTTATTTCAAGGTCGTCTTTGGGCAGTCCTCTGTGGGTGGGGAGAATCCTGCAGTCTCTTTAGGAATCTAGTCTTTTACATTTTTATGTTCTCTAAATTCAGGTTTTTGTTGGATGCCACAGAGTCAGCTTCAACTCACCGCATCCCTGTGTACAGCAGACGGAAGCACAGCCCGGACCTGTGCAGTCCTCACAGTTGTTGTCACAGTTAAGCCTTTTGCATCAGCCACTACATCAATCTCTCATCTTGAGAATCTTCTCTTTTTTTCAGTCCTTCTGTTATATCAAGCATGATGTCCTTTTCCAGGCTCTAGTCTCTCTTGATAACCTGTACTAAGTATGGAAGAGAAAAGTTACCATCTTTGCTTTTAAATTCAAGTAGAATATACTTAAGGACATATTTTGACTCATATGTATTTGAGTCTTTTTCTACCTTCAACCTGAACGTATATGAGTATTTGAGGCTCTGTTCCTCATTTGCACCCTAGGTTGGTTTTGACCGCTAATACTGATCTTCTCCAGTGTAGGTAACCTCACACATACAGTCAGTTTGTTTTCTGTGTAGTATATCTGACTAGGTTCATGTATACAGCTGCCACTTCTGTTGTTAAAAAAGAGTAATTGCAATGACTAATTCATTGGTCTTTCGGAATTCTATCATGATAGGTATGCAGATTATAAGAAATCGAAGAGTGGATTCCTGTATGGATTTATGGATTTCTCAATTTAACAAAAACAAAAATTCCTATAATTGAACGAATAGACAACATCCTGAAAAATGGAGAAAAGATTCAACTTGTCAAACATTTCAGTTATTCTTTATCCACTTCAGTGACTATGAAAGCAGCAGTTAAGAAATCAAATTACGCATTCCATTGGGCAAATGTGCTGCCCAAAATATTAAAATATTAAAGAGTGAAGATGGCACTTTGAAGACTAAGGTGACCCTGAGCCAGTCCATAGTCTTTTCCCTGCCTCCTTATGCATAGAAAAACTGGAAGGATTGAAGAATTATTACAACACTGGAATTATGGTGTTAGAGGATTACTTGGTAATGAATATTAAATATACTATGGGCTGCTAACATGATGAACTGTGTTAGACATATAGCCAGAATGCTCCTTAGAAGCTATGATGGAAAGACTTTGTTTTTTGTTCTTTGGACATTTTGTTAGTGTAACTCAGTTTATGAGAAGGACGTCATGCTTGGAAAAATTCACAGAAAAGAGGAGGACCCTCGAGGAGTTGGATTGACACGGCGGCTGTCACAGAGGGATCAGACATAGCAACAATTGTGAGAGTGACCACAATGTTTTGTTCTGTTGTACGTAGACCAGCCATGAGTCAGAACCCACCTTATGTCACCTGATAGCAACTGTAATATTATGGTTGTTAAAGGACTATTTGTGTTCAATAATCTGCCATAGTTGTCAATTTGTTTTTAAATCGTTTTATTGGGGTCTCTTACAGCTCTTATAACACTCCATACATCAGTTATTTCAAGCATTTTTCAAGCAATTGTTTCAAGCACACATCAATTGTACATATATTTCCCCATCATTTTCTAAACATTTGCTCTCTGTTTGAGCCCTTGATATCAGTTCCTCTTTTTTTCCTTTCTTCCCACCTTGTGACACCTTGATAGCTTACATTATTTTTGCCTTAATGTCTTACACTGACCACTGCATCCCTTCACCCACATTTCTGTTGTTCAGGTGGGGAGGGAATTAATCATTGCCGTCGGTTGGTTCTCTCTTTGTACTCTCCCTTCACTCTGCCCTCGCTCTTCTCAGTTCTGTTCCTGAGGGGTTCATCCGACCTGGATCTCTACCAGCGTACATGCTCTGGTCCACCCAGCACTGAAAGACAGAACTGGAGTCATGATAGTGGGGGTGGGGCTGGGGTGGGAAGCCTCAGAGAGCCCAAGGAACAGTGTGTGCGCTTCATCCATGTTGTGCTGTGCTCTAGCTGACTCATCCCTTCCTTATGACCCTCTTTGAGGGCTGTCCCATCGTCTACAGATGGGTTTGGGCTCTCTGCTGTGGCCACCCTCATTCTCAACAATATGCTTTTTTGTTTGTCTTGGGTCATCTGGTGCCTGTTACCTGATTCTGTTGGCAACTCACAATCACATAGCCTGGTGTACTTCTTCCACATGGGCTTGTTGTTTCTCTGCTCAATGTACAGTGACCAGATTTTAACACCGGGGTCCAGGAGGGATATAGAGCGGGTATATTCCCTTTCTGTTCTCCCACCATTCACTAACTTATCATGCATTCTTTTCAAAAATCGAGATTTTTTTTAAAAACACTATGGGATGCAGGGAAAATTGTTTAAAATCTGGACTGTCGTGCCAAAAGTGGGACATGTGGTCACTTTAGAAATGACCACATGTTTAACTTCAAGCCTTTAAGATGCCAGATGCTTTATCTTTGATATTTGGACACCATCAACTTTCTTCACCACATTTCCTTATGCAACCATTATATCTTCAGTGATTGTGTCAGGAGGGTGAGCATCATAGAATGCCAGATTGTTAGAACAAAGTGTTCTTGCATTGAGGGAGGGCTTGAGCAGAGGCCCAAAGTCTGTTCACGTCCTCATCATATCGCCATATAAAAATATGTACCTTGGTGAATGAATACCTCTATTTTTATAAATTAATATATTTACATAAGTGCACACCTATGTTTTTTACCTGTATCCATAGCTTTGCTCTCTAGTTCTTCCTTCTATTTATTTTTTACCTTCCTTCTGCTCCATTACATTGTCCCTTCTTCTGCCTCTTAGTAATTCCTCTCAGCTAGGTTGCTTTTGCTCCATCATCACCAAAATCTCTACGACCTCGTTATTACTTTTAATACCCTAGGCATTGTTTGCTCACCATTTCTTGCCCCACCCCCCCGCCTTCTCTAACCCCCAGGTCCCTCCAGAACCATCAGTCCCATTGCTTTCTCCTTGGACTTCCCATGCCTATCTTATATGGGTTGGTAAAACAACAATACCAGAAACAGAAAGAAAAATACTGAATAAAAAGAGAGAAGGAAAAAAAGAAAAGAAATAGCAAAAAAAGAAAAAAAAGCAACCCAGAAAAGCTTACATAATTCCAGGTCCATATGTTGGCCTTTATGACTATCTCACTGCCGGTCCTGGGGATGTTCTGGGAACTGCCCTTCCTAACCTGAATTCTGTTTTTACAACTCCGTAGGGTTTTTGTGGCTTTACTTTGTTTCTGTTGGTGATCTATTATGTTTCCTTATTGATTTGCCCCATTGTAAGGGCGGTCAGACCAGACACACTCCCTGACACATGTCCCTAGTATTGTCCTCTGAAACGGTATTCTGCAACAAGGGAGCTTAATGTCTCCAGCTGTTGTTGGCCCTACAACAGACCCTCTCTGTGCATCAGCGGGGATGTTTGTCCTCAGGGCTTGGTATGCCAGTATGGGGTCTAGCCCTTTGTTCTTTTTCCTTCTTGGTTTGTTTCTGTATGGATGTGACAGGTTGCCCCCTATCCCCAACCTGCAAGTTTAGTGTGGTCCTCTGTAGCACCCTTTCTAGGGTGGGGGACAGGGGTGGGGGAAGGGCAGTCAGCTCCGCTCTGATTGGGGCCAGCCATGTAGACCTCTGTTCATGAGGTGCTCCTTGTGGTTACACTACCCTCAAGATTTGGTGCACTTTGATGTGATCAGCACTCATAATCCCGTTTCTGTGGAGACATAAATGATGCCCGCTCCCTGGGTGGATTAATGTCCTTCCCCCACCGCCGTGCCATCATCCCAATCTCCGCGCCCCCCCCCCTTTCCCTTCTTTGTTTTGGAATGGCATGCCCATCCTTGGGGTTTGGTTTTTCCCCCATCCAATTGCTTGTACTTCAGCTCGTAAAGTGTGAGAGGAAGGGACTTTTCTTTTAAACCTTCTGTGCTGGTTATACTTACCTCAGGGGACTCATGTTGTACTTGTCCTTTTGTGATTGGCTGATTTCGCTTAGCATAATTTCCTCTAACTCTTCCCATGAGATGATGTGTTTATCAGTGATTTTTAGGGATGCATAGTACTCCATGGTGTGTATATGCCAGAGTTTTTTATTTCACTCTTCTATCAGTGGAAATTTAGGTGGTTTCCAGTTCTCTGTGATTGTGAATTGCACTGCAATAAACTTTGGAACATAGAATACTGATCTTGATCTGTTTCTTACCTTTTCTGGGTATATGCTCAGTAGAGGAATTATTGTAACCCTTATTGTTGACTTTTTATAATAATGATCTCATAGAGTATTTGCCTTTTTATAATTGTCTCATTTTATTCAACATACTGTCTTCTAGAGTCATTCTATGTTGTGAGATTTTTCACATATTTATCATTGTTTATTGTTGTGTAATATGTCATTGTATGTATGCATTACAATTTGTTTATTCATTTATCTCTCGATGGGCATTTGAGTTGTTTTCATATTTTTGCTATTATGCCTAATGTTGGGATGAACATGAGCGACTCTCTCTCTCTCTCTCCGGTCTTATTTCTCTAGGATGAGATTTGTTAGATCACATAGTATTTCTGTTTCCAACTTTTTAAGGAAGTGCCATACTATTTTTACCAGGGCAAAAGTTTTTCATGGAACTTTTCATAAGAAGTTTGCTCCTAGGTTCAGCTTCTATTACTATACCCCATTTAGCTTCTTTCCTTGTACTTTTGCCAAACATGCCAGACTCAAATCATAACTGAGCAATCAAACTTTTGCTTGGTAAAAGTCCATCCAGTGGCCACAGTAAGAGTTAAGAATTCAGTGGATGAATGTATGGATTGTACTAAGAGATGTAAGAGCCTTCAATAAAAGTATTTAATAAAAGGGCACTGAACCCTGGTGGCATACTGATTGAGTGCGGGACTGCAGCCCACTGCCTTGGTCGTTCAAATCCAGCAGCAGCAAGGCTGGGCCTCCCACTCCCACCAGAGGGCAGTGATGCCCCCTCCCCCCAAAAAGTATTTAATTAAAAAAGCTAAGAGTATATATAGTAAAACAAACATGGCTTCTGGTTTAAAGTATATGTAAACCAAGAGAATTTAAGGTAGTGTTGTCATTATGAATCACTGCTTAAAAGTGGAGTAGTTTTGGTAAACTCCCAGACTTTCCATTGATATTTCAGAAGAACTATTCTTATGGGTAAGGGTTAAATTAAAATGGGTCATCCTCAAGAAAGTACAATTAAGGTTATCTGCCTATTTGTTTCTTATTTTTAGAAATCCCGAAATAGTCTTAGACAGTAACATCATATAAAGGCTCAATTTTTTATTTGTATAATTTGGCTTCTATTAAAAAAAGGCATGCTGAAATTTTTAAAAAGCAACCACAAAAATGAATGCATTTGCACAAAGTTACTTAACTGTAAAAGGTTTAATAAGAGCAAAATAGTGAAATATCTCAAGGATTTATTAAGAGGTTTGATTAAATAATCACCTCTATTCATGTAGTGTGGTATTGTCACACAAACACTGTTGGCATTTGGGACTGGAGAATTATTTAGTATATGGTACTGTTCTGATCACTTAAGAATAATGTTTATATCTTGAGCCCCAACCTAATAACTGCAAGTTATACCTCCAAAGTTTGAGATAAGCTAAAATATGCTCTCACAGTTTTGTACATCTCTCTGATTGGCGCAAATATGTAAAATAAGAAAGCTGTTTATAAATCAGCAATGAGGTCATTTGGTATCTTTAAGAAAATAACACAAGGTACAGAGCTGTATTATCTTTGTGAGAAAGGTCGAAAGTGAAAATGAATATTTGGATTGTTTACACATGTATAAAATATTTGCATTACATAAAAAGCTAATGAAAGTAATTATCAAGGGGCTTGGTGAGGAGGGAGAGGAGAATAGAATGCAATAAGTATTTATACTTTATGCCTTAATTAAAATAATAATTTAAAATTATTTTAAACAATTAAAAAATTTGATTATTGAGGATATATATATATAGCAAAAGTACACCAATTCAGTAGTTTCTGTATGTATTGGCTAGTGACACTGATTACATTCTTATCTAATCATCTTTACCCTCCTTTCCTGAGTTGCTTCTTCCTCATTTGCATACATTTACTGCCTCCTAAGAGTCTATCTAATATTCCCAATTGATGTTGCCACTTTAATTTCATATACAGTAGATAATTCTTAAGTGAGCATGATGCTTAAGACATCTTTTACTAGGTTATCTAAACTGTTGTTTGGTGTTCAGAAGCCTTTAGAGCAGCAGTTCACAACCTGTGGGTCACAACCCCTTTGGGACCCTTTCACAGGGTAGATCAATTCACAGGGTAAATGTAGCAAAATTACAGATTATCCTAGGGAATGGATTCTGGACTTTATCCAGCTCCTTTGGTTCCAGAAAGTGTAGTATTTATGGAATTTGAAATTCTATTCAGTATTCTCCTTTAGACTATGATTTTTCTATAGAGTCTTTGATCAGAATGTTCAGTAATAGTGGTTGGGAGGGCACCCTCCAGTTCTTCTGGTCTCATAACAAAGGAGGCAATCAGCCTCACATGTCATATCCTCCTCCTATTCCGAACTCTCATTCTTCCTTTGTTGACCTAGGTCACTAGTTTTCAACCTTCCAAATGCTGTGACTCTTTAATACAGTTTCTCATGCTGTGGTGATCCCCCAACCATAAAATTATTTTTGTCATAACTTTGCTACTGTTATGAATTGGGTGAATAAAGATCAGTTGTCGTGCCTTGGAGGTCCATTTGCATGCTTTTAAAACCACAGAGATTATTACACTTCCATCTAGGATGTAGAACAGAAATAATGAGCTTATTATTAGGCCAATTACCTGGGATGTGCGGTGAAGCCATGACTCTAATAAACCTTCAACCAAAAAACTAAATCCCGGGAGGTTTTTGGTTGTATGTGAAGTGCCTTCAGAACTGTTGTTATTATTTTTTAATATAAATGTATTAATCTATCTGTGGCATTGTAAAATAAAACAGAATTTTAGGAAAAAGTGAATTATTTGTTTAAAACTCACTGCCATCAAGTCTGTTCTGACTCAGTGACCCTAGGACAGAGTAGCCCTGCCCTGTGGGTTTCTGAAACCGGAGCTGTTTACAGGAATTGAAAGCCTTATTTTTCTCCCATGGAGCAGCTGGTTGTTTTAAATTGCTGCATAACCCACTGTGCCACCGCGTTATTTGTTGACATAATACTTTTCTAAGAGTTATTTAAAATTTACGTATTGACTTATTAATAATTTGACCTTTTTCCAACCCTGTCATTTATTTACTTATTTTCTAACTGTTCTATTTAGTGGAGTAGGACGAAACTGGGGCTGGGCATCTGCAGGTAGCAGCATTCTGGCCGAATTTGGTACCCTACATATGGAGTTTGTCCATCTCAGCTACTTAACAGGGGATCCAGTTTACTTCAAAAAGGTTAGTTTTCTTTTTTTCTTTTCTTTGTCTGTAAAATTGCTTTTAAAGATTACCAAAAATTAATTTCTAAGCATTGATTAATAATACTTAGCAGTTGCTTACCTTTTCGGAAGTATGTTAAGCCAAAGAAATGTCCTTTCAATTTAGAACATATTTAAAATACTTGATAGGTTTAAAGCAGTTTTTTTAAACTTCTCTTGTTATTTATGGAAGCATTGTAGTAAATGAATTTTTTTTTGCTAGCCTGGTTAGATAAAGAAGAAAAATGAACAAAATTTTTAGAATTGGAAAGTAGGCAAGAATATAATAATATATCTATACATCTTATGATTATCTGAAATAAATCTATATAAGTCAATAGATATAGAATTTAATAGAGTTTCTTTATGAGTAAATGGTCAATATATATATATATATATATGAAGGGGCTTGTGGAAAAGTTTGTGGAGAAATTCCTTCATGTTCTAATTCCATTTTTCCTTGAATTTTTAAAAGTTTCCTCATATTAAAAACTGGCATTTTCTTTTGCTGGATAGAAAAGGCAAATTTTTTTATATACATATGTGTGCATGTGTGTGTGTGTATGTGGTTTCAAAAAGCTACCTTATATAATTGCGAAATTTCTATAAATTAACAAAAGATAACCAAAGTTTTAAAAAAACTTCACTGAGTTAAAGAGGATCAAAACAGAGAGCTGTATTATGTTCATGTATAGGTACATGTATAGTATCAGAGTATTTCAATAACCCCAAATTAATAGGTAACAGCATTTTAGTGCCAATCAAATTCCCAGTGGCTTTTTTTATAAAATAGAACTTCATAAGACATTCGTAGAATTTATATAGATATGAAAAACAGGAGAAATTCCCAAAGAAAAACAGGATGGGAACATTTGTGCCACCCACCTATCAACATAGACAGTGGGTTGTTGGTACATAGAGAAAAACGTACTGGTGAACAAACTAACCCATAAGTAGACACGTATCTGTGGAAGCTTGTTATGACAAGGAAATCATTATAGACACCCAACAGCTAACTTCAGAAGCATTAAAAGCTTAAATGTAAAAGATAAAACTTTCGGCATTTTTTGAAGAGGGAACAAAAACGTAACACTTAAGCCCCTTGGATATAGAAAGGATTTTAAAATCAGATATGAGAACTATTATGTGGTAATGTTTAAAGTATAGATGGTGTTAGAATTTAATACTATTTTTCTTAGGTATATTTAGGTTACATATATCAGCGTTTACTAATTTATATAATAAAATAGAGAACTGTGAAAATAAATTATGATTTATTAATCAAAAGAATAGGATACTACTTCTTAAAACACAAAACAAGCAGAACAAGAGAATATGTTTAGAAAATCTTGGCTTTTAACTAAGTCAAGATAGTGGTGAACATAAAATTTGTGTTTTATATATAAACAGCATCAAATTCATTACTGTATTATAGTATATATGCCTATATATTCTGTGTGTGCCATTTTATAAAAATAAGACAAATTA
This sequence comes from Nesogale talazaci, assembly GCA_004026705.1. NCBI lineage: Eukaryota > Metazoa > Chordata > Mammalia > Afrosoricida > Tenrecidae > Nesogale > Nesogale talazaci. The sequence continues at coordinate 10,810 of PVJH01001105.1, forward strand.
GATTTTTTTTGTAAAGATAGCAGAGGAGAGCCAGATCACAGAATCTACTTTCCTTAACTGAATAAACAATAACAGTGCATTTATTAAATGTAAAAACCTTATCAATGGCCATCAGACAAGGAAAGACTGTAACTTAAATCCCTTAAAAAGTGATTCTCTGCCACCACCAAAATAATTGGGGAGCGATAGGATATGAGTAAAGAAAGACACAGAAACCTTGAGTAATAGCAAGAGTTTGTAATACTCAGTTTTGTTTTCTTAATTTATTTTGTTTAGGTCATGCACATTAGAAAACTCCTTCAGAAAATGGATCGTCCAAATGGCCTTTATCCAAATTACTTGAACCCAAGAACAGGGCGCTGGGGCCAGTGTAAGTATTTCTAGCACTACTAATAGTTTGTTCAAAGACTATTCGTCTGAAATTGCTTGGTGTAGTGAAAATTACATGAGCTGTGAAGTTAGAGCCCTCAGAGTGTGTCTGATTCTGTATATACTGATACTGTGACCTTTGGGAAATTTCTGGTCTCTTGACGCTTCAGTTTTACCTGTTGTAAAATGTAAACAATGATAAAACCTGGTAGACAGGCATGTGCTAGTTCACGTAAATGTAAGTACTTTGGAAAACTATAGTGGCATTTGGGAAGGGTAGTACTTTCAATTCCTATTAACAAGTCTCATCATTGTGTAAGTAAAAGTATTGTCTGAGATAGGTATTTAGAGACCATATGAAGAAGAAATCATGTTCGATGACTAGAGGATCATTTGCTCCTGACAACCTGGGTTCATTCAATCATTCATTCAGTCATTTTAAAATAAAGTATCAGCATGCTCATTATTTACCAGGCTTGAAGACAAGTTCTTAGGTGAGACTAGAGTGGAGCAAAGAATATAAGGTTCTGGGTCTGCATTAAGAGAACTCTCAGGGGGGCGGGGGTGGAGGCCATAGGGGGAAAAAAGAGACTCTCAGGCTACTAGGATATAAGCAGATCTACTTAAAAGTTGTTACGGTAGTAAAAAGTGTTATCTGAGATGGTGGTAGAAGTTAATTCCTCTGTTGTGGGAGAAGGTTTTGTTTGTAAAAAAGTGTGTTTGCTTATTAGAGCATTATAGAATTTATTTTTGAATGAATTTAATGACTAAAATAATAATAAATATTAATAAAGAACTGTGGACCCTACCTTACAAAATGGTAGTGAATTATGTGTACTACAACTAAGACAAAGGTGCCCCATGGATGCTGTTTGGTAGGCATTGCACTGATAACCACAACATAAAGGGTTCAAACGCAACAGAAACTCCAAGGGAAAAAAGATGGCAGTAAGTTCGTGTTAGAGTGAGATCTTAGGAGAAGCAAAACAAGTGATATGTATGTATGTATGTATCAAGGAAGTGGTGGACAGACAATTGCAGACGCATATAACTCCAGCCTGGTTCAGCAGTTAGGTGGAGGCTTTTCCTGACATGTTTAGCTACTAGGGTTAATGGATCAGGAGAAAAAAAAAAGATGAACCAGGAAGACAAAGCAGAAAGGTCACTGCTCAAGAATACAGAAGCTGAGGAATCCAAGGTTGGCAGGTCAGTTCATAGGCTCTGCTGGCTCCCAGGATCAGCAAGCAATATGGCCTGTGTTCAACAAAGTGGAGTCAATGATCCAGGCACAGGATTCAGATCATCAGGAACTGATGAAGCCTTCCACAGCATCTGCTTATAGTGAAATAGGCCATATCCCTAGGAAAGCATCACTATGGCATTTGCCCTAGTAAGAAGTTACACTTCACTTTGATCCTCCCTATGCTCTTCATGACAGATCTCATCATGGAGTTGATTGTATTATGGAGGAAAGCTTAACTGCCAAACTATTGAGAATATTGGCTCAGCCAACTTGATACAAAGCCTAATTATACAGCCTGATTTGGTTTAACTAAGATGAAGTTGTGATTTTGTGTATTGTACATCATCTTTGGGGTTGCCTTCCTGGTGGCATAGTGCTTATGTACTGGGCTGCGATCTGTAAAGTCAGCAGTTCTAAACCACTAGTTGCTCCATGGGAGAAGAATGGTGTTTCTGTCAGAGAGAGCTACATTACAGCCTTGGAGGGGCAGATTTTCCCTGTCTGACTGGGTTGCTATGAGTTGGCATGCACTTGATAGCAATAAGATAGGCACAATATCGTTGAGTTCTTTTTGAAACTAAAATGAATACCAAAGATAATAAAATATTTGCCATGTAATTTCCACTGGGGCTCCTTATCAAAGAAATTGTCCTTTATGGAAGGAAAGTAAATTAGTCAATGCAGTTATGAATACTCTCATGAAACTAGAAAGACATTTCAATATTTTGTCTCTTGTTAAATACTTTTCCCCATATCCTGAAAATCTCTATATAGCTTGTTTTTCACTTTATTTTAAAGAAAATATAAAGAATGCCTAAAACGAATAGAAATGATAATTTTTGAAGAAGTAAAATGCTGAGAACAGCATTTCTAAAATATAAAAATGCATTTCCCTTATTTCAGATAAGAGTACATTAGAGTTCTGCTCATTAATTTATGGTGAATTTTATTATAATCCCCTTTTAGAGTTACATTAAGATTTGGAAATATAATATTTGGAAAAGATAACATTCAGTTTCTTCTTTTTGACATATGCAATAATATATTCTACATAGTATTAACTATTTAAATGCCTAAAGTGAAACTATTAGAATATGGTTGGATCTCTCTATCATCTAAAGCAGAAACCATAAATAAAAAGGTATCGACTTTTATTGTATGTAAATGCTAACCTTCATATATGTCATAGCCTACCAGCAACAGAATTGACAGGCAAAGAAACTTTAGAAAATATAGCTGAACATATTTAGAAAATGTTTTCATTTTCTAGTTTAAGGACTATTATAAAGTCAAAAGACAAAAGATGATCACAGAAATATGTGCTAACAAAATTAGTTTATAAAAATAAAAATATTGAAAATTGGAAGTAAGCAAATTATTTTTATATTTAACCCTAAAAAGTAGTGTTTATGAAGAATAATAGTATAGATTGCTGCTGCTTCACTAGGAATTCCAAACACTATCAAATTGGAAATACTCTTGTAGACTATGACCAGAAAACTTTGCCTCCCTATTCCTACTTTGTCCCAACCCTAATCAAATCAGTACATTAGACACTGTTATCAAGAACTTATACCAAATAAATTATCAGGGCTATCTATACAAGCTTATTTGTAGTAATTTGAGTTACATTTAATAGAGATAATTTTGGAACATTCTGAAACAGTATAAATTTGGAACATTTCAAATCTATGTTGTCTGTGATAATAATATATGTTATATCTGTGTTGTCTATCTTAATATGATAGTAGCCACAGATGACTTCTGAACATGCACTATAGTTCAGACCTACATTAAAATTTTTAATTAATTTAAATAGCTATATGAGGCTCAACAGCTATTTCATGGAGCAGTGTAATTTTACCACTTCCTGTAATAAGAATTTTCATCACTTTTCTGTCAGTTTTTATGGTAGCTTGTATGTTGCTGTTACGCTGGAACCATCGACTTTAGAGTCTAGCCCACCTGAATTTGAAGACCATCTCAAGAATGGATTTGATGTATTGAACACTAATGTAAAGACCGGATGAGCTGTGGAAAGGGACATCAAGACCATCATTTACGAAGAAGGCAAACGGTCATTTAAAAGACAGGAAAAAAAGATCAAACTAGATGTTGGAAGAGACTGAAATCCGCTATTAATTGTAGACTAGATAAAGCACATGGAAGAAAGGATGAAGTCAAGGAGATAAACAGATAAGTTCAAAGGACAGGTAAGAAGAAAGAGCCATATATTGTAATGAACTGTTCAAAGACCAAAAATTAGAAAATCAAAAGGAAAGAATATGCTCATCATATTCTGAAACAGAAAGAACTCAAGAAAAAAATTTAAACCATGGATATCCATTTTGAAAGATTCTATAGGAAACATATTGAATGATGCAGGAAGCATCAAGAGAAGATGGCAACAGCCTCTATACCAAGAAGGCTTGGTTGACAGTCCATCATTTTAGGAGCTGGCATATAAGCAAGAACCAAGGGTACTGAAATTATTTCAAACTACACTGAATGGATTAGTGATGAAGGATCTAGGAATTAACAGAATATTCATTGAAAAGTTTCAGAAAGCTGAAGAAGCATAGACACATTCAGTCATCTTCTATGCCAGGAAATTTGAAAGATGGCTACTTGGCCAACTGACTGGAAGAGATATTTGTACCTATTTCAAAGGAAGGTGACCCAACAGAGTGCTTAAACTATAGAACAATATCACTAATATCTCAACATCCATCAACAGTTACAGCAGCACATTGACAGGAAACTGCCAGAAGTTCAGGCCAGAATCAGAAGAGAACATGGAACAATATCATTGCTGCTAACAAATGCATCTTAAACTTGACGCAGAGATGTCCAGAAAGATGTTTACTTGTGTTTCATTGACTGTAATAAACTGTGGCTAACCTTGAGAAGAATGGGAATTTTGAAAGGCTTCATTGTGCTCATTTCAAACTTGCACATGGATGAAGAAGCAGTTGTGCGAATACTGTATGTATTGACATCAGGAAAGGTGTATGTCAGGGTTTATCTTCTCATCATACTTGTTCAATCTAAATGCTGAGCATACTATCAGAAAAGGTGCATTATATGTAGAAGAGTGTGGCATCAGGATTGGGGAAAGGCTTGTTAACAACTTGTAGTATGAAGATGACACAACTTTGCTTGGTAAACGTGAGGAGGATTTGAAACCCCTGCTGATGAAGATCAAGGATTGCAGTCTTCCATGTGGATTAAAACTCAACCTCAAGAAGATCAAAATCCTTACAATTTGAACTCTAGGTAACATCATGAGAAATAGAGAAAAAGTTGAAATCAAGGGTTTTCTTGATTGAGATGCTCATTGAAGTGTAGCAATCAAGAAATCAAAAGACAAGTTGCAGTAGGTAAATTTGTTGCACAAGACCTCTGTTCAGTGTTGTATGCCAGGGATGCTAATTTGAGTACTAAGGTGCCCTTGACCCCAAGCCATGACATTCTCCACATACACGTGAAAGTTGGGAATTGAATAAGGGAGACTATAGAAGAACGGATGCATTTGAGTTGTAGTTCTGGCAAAGAATATTGAAAGTACTATGGACTGCTAAAAGGACAAATTGATCTGTATTGGAAGAAGTAAGAGTGTTCTCCTTAGAGGCAAAGATGGCAAGCCTTCATCTTAGCATACTTTGGACATGTTGTCAGGAGAGACTATTACCTGGGGAAGGACATCATGTTTGGTAAAGTGGAGGGGTAGTGAAAAAGAGGAAGTCCTTCAAGTAGCTAGATCACCACATCAGCTGCATTGATTAATGGTCTTAGGTATAGGAACAGTTGTGATGTGGAGCAGTAGCAAGGTTTCCTTCTGTTGTGCGTAGGGTCACTGGGTCAGAGCCTGCTCCATGGCACCTAATGACAACATAATAGGAATTTTGTTAAATTTTAATGGTTTATGCAAATGTCATCTACTCTGTAGCCATTAAGAGTGAGTGATGTTATAGAATACTTCCTATTGATAAATATATCTACAAAGATTTGGCACAGTGATTAAGTGCTCAATTTCTCATTGAAATGCTAATATGAACCCACCCGCTGCTGAGGGAGAGAAAATCTGACAGTTGGCTTCTGTAAAAAAAATTATAGCCTTGCCTGGTGGTATTATTGGACTGTGATCCGTAGCCACTCTTTTGGCTAGAGACCCAATTTAACCCCTAGGCGTAATTTTCAACTAAACAAAGACAGGTCTAGAAAAGGAACATTAACACTAGTGGAATATGCCATCTTAGAATAATCAAACATTTGAGATCAAGGGGGTAGAATCTGCTCCAGGACAGAGTTCAGAAGGGTAGGAAAGTGAGGAGAGGCAGAAAGCGCAGGTTGGGGTGGGGGCACTGGGGGTTGGGTTAGGATAAAGTTGAGTTACATTGAGGGGATTGCAATGGATGAAATGAAAGGAAAGGTGTATGAATTGACTGATGCTCTGTAAACTTCCACTCAATTCACATAAAAAAAAATATCAATCTTGGAAATCCTGTGAGGAAGTTCTGCTCTGTGCTATTGGGTGGACTTAGTAGAAAGAGAGAAAACAAACATAGAAAGTTTCTCCAAAGGCTGATTATGGAGTGTTTTTTTATTATTCATATTTGAAAATTAATGTATGTTACTATTGAAGTAAGAGTAAAAGCATTGTTAAGTAATCAAAAAGATGTCATCTACTCCACAAAAATCTTAGAACACTGGGGGTGGGGGCAAATTGCTATTTGAGAATTTGCCACTTTTGAAATGATCAACATTATAGCATTAATGGCAATATAGCTATTAAAATCAACAATGATTTTAATTGCCTATATTCCCCTATTCCTATAAAATACATTTAAATTACCACTTTGTAATCACTTTCAATCGTGACTGGTTTTGATAGTGTTACAGAAAAAGCTCTTCACTAGTTATTTTTGTAAGAGGTCTTTAAAATCCTGGGGTAGCTGCCCTGTTACCCTTTTAGCAGCTGTAGTCCTGACTAAATAGGTCAATTTGTTCATTTTAATGTTTTTTTAGATTTTATTTCAGCTTCTGAGAAGTATATCAAATCCCTTTATTATGTTTGAGCAGTATACATCTGTCATATCTATAAATAGCTTGCAAAACAAACAGTGAATTGAACTGAAATTTAACAATTCCACTTTGGCTAACTGTATTATAATTAGAGTAATGATAATGTCTGTGACATGCATATAGCAATCACAGAGAATAATTACTGGTAATTATCTTCAGGAAAAGTACTTGGCAATAGATACGAAAGATTATTGTAAGGAGCCTAGATTTTAAAATGCATCATTAATGTTTTTCTTTTCTTCACTCTTAAATTTTTACTAATTTTCTACGAATGCTTAGCCTATGCTATTTAATGATGAAAGGAAGACAATGTAGGATATCAATTTTTATATATTATACTTTGCAGTTAGAAATTATGGGAAAACAAGAGTACGTGTAATATTTAGAATTTGGAAACCTAAATTCTAATCATAGTTTCTACTCTAGAATTTCCTATAAGAGTTAGCAACCTGCCATTAACTGGACGACATGCAAGACTAGGTTTTATGATTCATTGATATTTAGGAGTGCTTTATAGGACGTCATCAATTTCTGAATATCAAAAGGACCTTGGTGTGACATGGTTCATCAGATTTCACACCAGGCTGGTATGGTCCACTGTTGAACAAGTCAGAAATTCTAACTAGTAAGTTCCTTTGTTATCAGGGATTTCAGGCTTCTGTTACTATTCATTGATTAAGCACATAATCTTTCACTGGAACAGCTGTCTAAAATTACTGCAAAGGAGATTAAAATTGCCAAGGAACCTGACAAGCAAGACTGTACCTAATGGCTGTAACCCAAGTAACCTATAACTAAAACTGGGGACTCTGGCAGTAATTCCCAGATAGTTAAGAAAAATTTTGACATCATCATACCTTCCCCCTGCTTTCCTCTCCCTTAGTTCATTTACTTTAGTTCTGTTAGCTCTTCTTTAATTTATTTTTTTTCTACTCCTTTGGTAATATTTTCCTTCTAAGCTACCGTGTATCCAGGAAAGATGTCTGAGACCAAAGGTTCCCCCCCTCAAATTGTTATTTTAATATCTCTTATAAAATGTGATCCTGGCATGACTTTGCATGTTTCCTTACTTTGATTTCATACTTTTATTACCTGACTAGAAAATTAGCTCTCAAAAAGGATATTGCTATATCTTTCTAGCTGTAGTGTTTAACATTATCATTTCTTACTCTTATTTTTAGTATTTTTTTCTTTCATTTACCCTTAGCATATTTATGACAGGGGCTTCAGAAAGTTTGTAGGAAAATTTCTATTATCTTTTAATTCCATTTTCCCATAAACTATTTTGAAGTCCCTTTGTAATTAGATGTTGACATGTTAGTTAAAAGTGTGCCTCGTTATAGCTGAATTATTAAGTGACATGATGGTAGGATGTTTGTTTTAGAGTTAAAGGGAAAAAAAGCATGTTAAAAATTTAAGTTAGCAATTATATACCAAAAGAGGTATCATTATGCAGAGTAAAGTTAATCAATCACAAAAGGATAAATATTGTATGTGTACACAACTGTAAACACCAAGATGAGAGTCAGCTGCTTTTCTTGGATCATATAATAAGCTAATCTGGTTGCTCAAGCACTGATTTAGCAAGTCTGTTCACCATATTTTATGTACTTTTTGCTTCTTGCTGGTTTTCGAAGATTAGAATAAAGTAGAAACAAAATGATGAAAATAGATTTCACAGAAGTATATCTCATTGAAGCATTAGAAGTAGAATTCGTGTCAAATTAACAACTTTGCAGTCAAGAGGTTCCTACCATTTGAATATTGGTACATGAAATTTTCATTAAAGGATGGAGTTATTTATGGATTTGAGAGACCTTATTATAGAATGTGACCCTGCACCTTTTAACATCATTGAGAAAAAGCAGCCAGTCACCCAAATAGTTGTTATCTTCAAATGAAGCATAGTAGTGTAAAGAAATATAGTAGCAAAGCACTGTAAATAAAATTACATTCAAAAAGGTACTTTCTCACTGTAAAAAATCAGAACTAGCTATGATAATTAAAGGAGGAAAAGTGAGTCAGCTTAACTGAATAAACTTAAAGACCATTAAATAGAATATGTCACAAGTAGACAAATTACTTAACATCTAAATGGAAGTTATAAAGATCATAAACTCTTGTTTTGAGGCTTATTTTTTAATTAAGGAGGGTCATACAGCTCTTGGGTTCCTTTACTATTTTGTCATGCCTGGAATGCCTTTGCCTATTGTGTTAGTCCTGGTAGATTAGAGAAACAAATCCATAGAAACTCACATGTGTATAATAGAATTTTATATGAAGGGCAATTGTACATTAAGAAAGCATCCCGGGCTGAGCCCCGGGGCGTAGTGGTTGTGTGCAGGACTGTGACCCACAGGGTTGGTGGTTCAAATCCAGCAGCAGCTCTCCAGGAGCAAGGCTGGGCTTCCTACTCCCACTAGGGCAGTGATGCCTCCCTACCCCCCAAAAAAGGGCAATTGTACATTAAGAAAGCATCCCAACCCAGGCCAGTCCAAGTCTGTAAGTCTAATATTAGCCCATATGTCTGATACCAATTTATAAGTCCTCTTCAGACTCTCAAAACACATGAAATGACATCAAATGCAGGACAGTCACAGACCAGTGAGTAGAAAGTCTTTGGATCCAGTGGTGTTGTAAGCATCTCAGTGCTGGCAGGGGTCTCTATGTGGATTCTCCAGTTTCAGAGATCTGGTTGCCTCAGGGTAGGTCCATGCGGCTTCTCCACCTCAGAACATCAGTGTAGTTCCATGTGCCTTGTCAGCTACAATGTGTCCCAGGGAGTCATGCCCACAAAGAGGCCTCATTGGTTATGACCCAATTGACAGACTAGACTCCACCCCTTCACTCTTAATTCTCGCAACTCCCAAATTGACACCAAATTATGTACCTACCAAGCCTATCTATCTTGAAAAGTTTCTCCGTTATTTTACAGAGTACAGTAAAAATCAAAAAGCTCTGTTTCTCAAGTCATCGGGATATACCAAAAAATAAGTAAAATGGAGATCCATCATACCATTATTTAAGTACAAGTATTTTTGTTAGGTGCTGTCAAGTCAGTTCTGACTCAAAGATAGCAGCCTCATATTCAACAGAATGAAGCACGACCTGGTCCTTTACAATGCATCACCTTTACAATGGTAGTGTTTGAGCCAAGTGTTGCAGCCACTGTTGCAGACAATCCTTCTTGTTGAGAGTCTTCTTCTTTTTTTTGCTGACCTTTTGCTTTGTCAGGCATTTCATCTTTTTCCAGAGGCAGGTCAATCCAGATACCATGCACAAAGGAGCATGAGTAGCATACTGTTTACCCACATGCTCCAGCTAGAAATCTTAAGCATTCTCAGTAACTTCTCCTTCACTTGCTCAATTTAAATTTATTAGATGTCTAAATGAAAGAGGATAGTAGACTCAAGAGTTATTATTTTAAGATGTTAATGATAAGCATTTAAATATTGAGGCAAATTCATTTGAAGGCAGATTCAATTGAAGATAAACCAAGCATGGGGATATTGTTAAGAAAGAAGGAAGGATTAGAGTTCAGAGTTAGATGGTGCATACAGAGTGGAGAAGGGACTTTTTTTACCCCCTCCCAAGCAAGTAAAAGGTAAGGACTCTGTACTCTGAATGTTTGAATGGCATGATTGTCTGCTGAGAAAGAGGGAGAGCACTAGGGGACGTAAAAGAAGGAATTTTCAACTACATGGTTTAGGGTGGAAAGACTATTCATAAGCAAAATTGACAAGTAGTATTGAGGCCCTCATTCTAAGTGTGAGATAATAGTAAACTAACAACCGAATTGAATGTTTGGAGAAGAAAATAATTTTCGTTTCCCATCTAACCTAGACTATGCAACATCCAAAATGGTAAAAGAATAATCAAGTCTCTTCATTTTTCTGTTTTATCTCTCCTGTGAAACAAAACCCCTCAAATACACTTCCATCAAGTAGTCTTGACCCTTAGTGACCCTACTGGTCAGAGCAGAGCACTATTTGCAGGAGTAGCCAGCCTCGTCTTTCTCCCTGCTGTGCTGATAAGTTCTAACTACTGGCCTTAGGAGTAGCACCTCAGGGCTTAGCCCACTATGCCATTGGGCTCTCTTTTTTTTTTCTTTAAATCATTTTATTGGGGGCTCTTACAGCTCTTATCACAATCCATACATACATCTACTGTGTCAAGCACATTTGTACATATATTACCATTATCATTTTCAAAACATTTTCTTTCTACTTGAACCTCTGGTATCAGCTCATTTCTCCCTCCCTCCCTCCCTCACAAACCCTTGATAACTTATACTTGTTTCTTTCATATCTTACATCAACCACTGTCTCCCTTCACCCACTTTTCTGTTGTCCATCTCCCTAGGAAAGGGTTATATATAGATCATTGTAATCAGTTCTTCTGTTCTCCTCCCCCCACCTTTCCCCTTCCAGTTTCTCTATTCCCATTGTTTGTCCTGAGGGGTTTACCTGTTTTGGATTCCCTGTGGTATGAGCTCTCATCTGTACCAATGTAAATGCTCGGGTCTAGTCGGATTTGTAAGGTAGAATTGGGGAGGAAGCATTAAAGAACTAGAGGAAAGATGAATGTTTCATCAGTGTGCTATACTGCACCCTGACGGACTCATCTCTTCCTTGTGACCCTTTTGTAAGGTCATGTCCAGTTGCCTACAAATGGGCTTTGAGTCTCCACTCCTTGCTCCCCCTCATTCACATTGATAAGATTTTTTTTGTTCTGGGTCTTTGATGCCTGATACCTGATCCCATCAATATCTCATGATCACACAGGCTGGTATGCTTCTTCCATATGGACTTTGTTGCTTCTCAGCCAGATGGCTTTTCATTTATCTTCAAGCCTTTAAGACCCCAGATGCTATATATTGATAGCCAGGCACCATCAGCTTTCTTCACCACATTTGTGGATGTACCCATATTGTCCTCCGCGATTGTGTCAGGAAGTTGACCATCACAAAATGCCAGATTATTAAAACAAAGTGTTCTTGTGTTGAGGGAGTACTTGAGTCAAGACCCAATATCTATCTGCTACCTTAGTACTTAAAATGTAAATATAAGTACATAGATCTATTTCCCTTTCATTATATATAAATATATTTACATAATGTACGTGGTCGTAGTTTGTCTTTGTCTCCTGGTTCTGCCCTCTATCTACTTTTACTTTCCTCTAGTCCCACTATCAAGTTTCGCCCTTATTCAGGTTTCAGTAATTCCTCTCAGTTACATTGCCCTTGATTAAGTCCCATCAAGCATCCTATACCTTATTTGCCATCAATTTTAGATCACTTGTTCTCTTGCCCCTGGGTTTGCTAATACTTCCTTTCCCCCATCTCCTGTGTTCCCCCAGAACTAATGGTGTCCCGTTGTTTTCTCCTTTGAATGCTTATCCCACTCATCTTACCTAGATAGACATGCAGAGACAATAATAACCACAACAGTGAGACAAAGCAAAAGCAAACAAAACAAAAAAACTGCAACAACAGCAGCAAAGAGAAGCCCACAAATAGTTTTAGGTCTGTGTGTTGACATTTAGGAATGTTTTCCAGTTGAGTCTGATGGGGTGCCACTGCCTCGCTCCAAAGTCTATTTTGGTCTTCCCTGGGGACTTCATTACTTTGCTCCCCTTCCTGCTCTGTTGCATGCCCTTTGGGTTTCATCCCAGTGTGATGGGGTCAGATCAGGCACGATTCCCACACGATGTCTCCAGTGTTGCCCACTGTAAAACTATGGGATCAGTGAGGGATGTCTTGTCTGTCGCCCTGTGGTCTTCTTGGTGTATTGATTGCTCTGAGCAGGCATTATCATCCTCGGGGTTTGGTGGGCCAGGATGTGTTCCACTCTGGCTCCTTCCCTCCTTGTTTGCCTCCGTGTGCGCCGATCAGATGTAGCCACCGCTCTCCCCGAGGCTTCAGTGCCGTCAGTCTCCTTTTTCTCTGTCTCACAAATCCCCAAACTTACCATTCCATTGGAAATGAGCAGCCTTCCTAGCTCCTTATTTATACAGTCGCCTGTGCATTGCTGAAGACCATGGTTTTGAGCTGCTGATTTTGTGGTTAGCAGTCCAGCAGGAATTAAAAAAATCACCAATAGTGATTAAAATTACTTTTTATTTCCAACTCCAACTGGATCATTGCTGACCTTTGATAACCCTTTTATCTTTCTTGTTTTTAAAATTTGTTCTTAAGTCTTCTATCGGACTCTCTTACCCATTTTCACTTCTCTCTTAATTTCACTTTGAGACTCAGTATTTTAAAAATTGAGTTAAGGCCATTTAAACTTGCAGGAGGTACTGATAAGTTTGGACTACTTTCTAATATTTTTAGATTTTTAAATTACTCTAAAGAACATACCTTTATTAATGTATAATTGATAATATTGTATACTGCATGTGTTTATATACTTTTTCCCCCCACTTCATCTTTCAAACTGCCACATATCTCCCTGTTGTCACCATAGATTAGATTGTGTATTTTAGTCTTATATGACTAGCATCCTTTTTCTATGCACTACAGTACATATGTAATAATATTACCTTGTGATTCATCTGTGCTGTATGCCAAAGTAAAAGGGGTCTTTATTATTACTATTTATGAGTAATATTCCACTATATTTATCTATCTCTTGATAGACTTTGTGTTGTTTCTAGTTCTAAGCTATAAAAAATAAAATTTTTATGTGGCCATACTTTGTAATTTCTCTTGGGTAAATACTTATGAGTGGAATTTTTGGCTCATGGCTCATATCACAAATATATATATTATCATATATATATAATTTTAAGAAACTGCCAACATATTTTTAAAGTGACTGTGAGTAGTGTTCTCATCGTTAATGTTCTTCTACATACTTTCCAACACTTAATATGATCAGCCTTTTAAAAGAACTCATTAGCACTTTCCAAATGACTGTAGATGTTAGGCAGCTTTTCATATGCTATTTTCCATTCATTTAAGTTCTTGGTGAATTGTCTTTTCAGATCTCTAACCATTGGTTTTAATGGGTTATTTTAAGAGTTCTGTATATAATGTGAATATAATTCCTTTATCACATACATGCTTTGGAAGTATTTTCTCTCGTTGTGCCTTGTCCTAGGACCCTGGTGGCATAGTGGTTACATGTTGACCCTCAATCCACAAAGTCAACAGTTTGAAACATCAGCGGCTTCCAGGAAGAAAGTCACAGGAGCAGTTCTATCCTGTCTTATAGCGTCGCTCTGTGTTGGCATAAATGACAGTGAATTTGGTTTTTGGTTTGGTGGATTGTTCTTCTGAAGCAGACCAGCTCTCATCATCACATTTAAGCAGAACTGTCCTGAGAACACTTATTTGAGGGCACTGTCCCTGCTCCCTCAGACTGGCCTTTTAGCACCACAATGGAATGCAGGTTTGTAAGTACTTTAGGTCAATTCTTGTTCAAACCACCCCTCTCTCCTTATGAAGAGACACTGTAAGTCTTTCTCTCAGGAACAGGAGTGTTCATTTCCCACCCTAGCTAGGAGGAAAAGCTAGAAACGAAATCCCAGGGATAGGATCACAAGACAAGCACCTGAACTTTATCTAAACAGTTTGGTTTTACTTCTGTCAATACCACTTAGCGATGATACATGTATTTTAACTGCTTTTTCTTCTGCTTTCTATATTCTACTCTCCCTGAGTAATATAAGAGATTCTTGGTCAGGGAAGAGGGGACTGCACACTCTGGAGAGAAGCTCTCTTTGAACATTCCACTGCAGCCCAGGCAATCTTGACAATAAAAACTTCAATAATTCGAACCCACAACTCTTCCATTCCTTAAACTGTATCTTTTGAGGATCAGAATATTGTAATTGTAAAAGCCATTGTAAAAATGGCATGGAGACCATGTCAGACTTCCTCAGCTAACTTCACAACGTGGGAAGAGAGTCATTGTCAGCATCAATATCCTGAAACAGATTGCTTTGAGTTAGAGTTCAGGCATACCTATATTATCCAACCTTTGGCCAATTCTGACACTAGCCATCCCTCCTATTGCACACTCTCCTTCTCTGCTGGGTATAATACTTTGTTACAGTGGCCACCTAGAACTCACAAAGCAAACTTACAGTTAAAGGGTTTATTCTGGAAGTAACCAGTTACACTTCAGGGTCAGGATATAGTTTTTTGGCATGGGGCATTTTTTTCCTGCCTTCCTTGCAGGCCAGCTTCCCTTACCCTTTTTCTTTGGCCAGGCTTCTTCTTCTACTTGGGCAAGTTAGAGAGTTTTCTAAAATCTGTCAACAATTACCTAGAGGCACCCCATTTAGCCAACAAAACTCCTGTCCAAAGATACTCAGCTCTCTCATTGTGCATCAGCCCACTTGCTTTCATGGCTTTGTTCTGTAGGCCTGGAAGCTCACTGCATCATCTCATGTTGTCCTGGGTCTGCTGCTACTGTTTCTCTGCTGCTTCTGCTTCTGCTTCTGCTTCTCACATCTTGCACTTTCTCCAGTGTTACAGCTCTCTCTCTCTGCTGTAGGAGGTTCTCAGCACAGGGGCCCAAGGACCTAATGATGTTCCTGCCTCTTCTCAGCAGTAGTTAGAGGCCACTTTGTGTCTTTGGAATGACTCATTTTAAGCTGAGGTGTATGATAAAAATGATGAATCTCCTCATGAGGGTTTCATTCACCTTATTTACATGGTCCTACCCATTCTGCCCCCCACTCTCCCAAAGGTGTCTGTACCTTATTTGCATTATTAGTAGGCTGTCCAATCTTGGTGGGCCACAAGTACCTATTCCCATCAGATTCTTTTATCTGCCACCAAATAATTGGCATAGTTTCCCAAAGTAGGCACCACGGCCCCCCACCCCCACCCCCGGTGGTGTGTGGAATGACCTAAGAGTTTATCCTGGATTCTGGGCTGGAGTACAAGAGATTTTCATTGCTAGGGAGGTCATAAGGAATTTTTTTTTAAGAGGACAGTAGACCATATAAGTTTGGGAGCCTCTGCTGTAAGGTTTTAGCATTTTTAAAGAGAATTTTAGAATCATGCTAACTTCATGTCTAAGAAACTGTTGCCATACACCCATGGTCACAAATTTTTTTTCTTAAAATATTGAATTACTCTGGGTTGACTAGAGAAAAAATTCATAGACACTTATGTTTATAAGAAAGAATTTTATATTAAAAACCATTTGTATATTAAGAGAACTTCCCAGCCCAGCCCCGATCAAGTCCATAAGTCCAATATTAGCTCATCTAGTCTGATACTAGTCCAAAAATTCTTATTTTGATTTATGCAACTCATGCAGTAAAACCAAATTGAGGCAGATCATAGGCCAGCAGGTAGGACGTGTGGATCCAGTGGCAGTGGAAGCATCTCAGTACTGGTGTGGGGCTTCATTTTCCACTCCCTCTCCATTCCCTTTCTTCATGAGCCCTTGATAATTTATAAATTATTATTATTTTTTCATGTCTTACAATGTGCAGCGTCTCCCTTTGCCCACTTTTCGGTTGTCCATCCCTCAGGGAGGGGGTTATATGTAGATCCTTGTAATTAGTGCCCCCTTTCTACTCCACCTTCTCTCTACCCTCCTGGTATTGCTACTTTCATTACTGCTCCTAAGGCGTTCTTCTTTCCTGGGTTCCCCGTGTTTCCAATTCCTATCTGTACCAGTGTACATCCTCTGGTTTAGCTAGATTTGTAAGGCAGAATTGGGATCATGATAGTGGAGGGGAGGAAATTCAAGAACTAGAGGAAGCTTGTATGTTTCATTGTTGCTACACTGCATCCTGACTAGCTCTTTAGACCCTTCTGTAAGGGGATGTCCAGCTGCCTACAAATGGACTTTGGGTCCCCACTTTGCATTCCCCCTCATTCACAATGGCATGATTTTTTTGTTCTATGATCCCTGATACCTGATCCCATCGACACTCGTGGTTTTGAAGTGCTGACATTGCGATTAGCAGCCCAAGATATTGCTCATTACATTTGTAGAGCTGCTTTTCTTATCATAGCCTCTTACAATATTTTGTAATTTTAGTAGTTGACTCTTTAACACATTTTGTTAGATTTGTCTATTTTATTTTTATTGACATTATTACAAGCGGGATTATAGTTTCTCATTCCCATCAAGTCGATAGTGTTATAAAATGAGTTGTATTCTTTCCTGTTTACCTTTTGTAAGCGTTTGTATGAAGTTAGCTTTTTTTTTTTTTTTTTTTGTTTAGCACAAGCATTTGGGATTGGTGTTTTCTTTTTAGGCAATTTGAGCTTCTATTTTAGTTTCCATAATTCTTTAGAGTATCTATTTCTCTTTGAGTGAACTTTGGAAATTTATGTTTTTCAGAGAATTTGTCCATTTCTCATGCTCTTTCAGACTTATTGGTGTAAAGTTGACATAGCATTCCCTTATTCTCTTTTTAGTAGCTCTAGCTTCTGTTTCATTGAATTTTATTTTAAGTTTTTTTGTCTGTGCACATAGGGTTTAATTGGCTCTTTTCTTTTTTTAAATTTTTTATTTTTTTGCTCTTTTCTTAATTTCTTAAAGTTGAAGCTGATATCATTATGAGGTTTTTCTTTTCTAATAAATATTTAGTACTATAAATTTACCCTGAAGTAGTTTTAGTGTCATGACATAAATTCTGATATGTTTTCTTTTCATTTTTATTCTATTCAAAATAATTTTGATATTTTTCCTTTGGTGGTTATGT
Source organism: Nesogale talazaci (assembly GCA_004026705.1). Classification (NCBI taxonomy): domain Eukaryota; kingdom Metazoa; phylum Chordata; class Mammalia; order Afrosoricida; family Tenrecidae; genus Nesogale; species Nesogale talazaci. Next base: position 28,187 of record PVJH01001105.1, read on the forward strand.
AATTTAGAAGAAATATATTTTGCTTCTAAATATTCTGAGGCATTTCTAAGGAGCTGCCATAGTTACCTAATAAAACTATAGCAGGAAATATCGCAAATGGATATTTTAAAGATGAATTTGTTTTTTTCACAGTTCAGGATACTAGAAATTCAGATTGAGGGTATGGTTCTAGGGGGACATCTTCTTTGTCTCTCCCAACTTCTAATAGTCAACAGTCCGTATAATTCTGGGTGTATAGATTGATTTCCCTCTGCCATCAGATTGCATGTGCCTTGCCTTTGTGTCCGTTCTGCTTTTTAACTAAGAAATGATTAGATTTGATGAAAAATAGAGTAAATGTATATATACTTATATTAACCTTAACTTAGTGAATAGAATGGGAATTTCTCCTTGGTGATAACATTTTGCTTATTTTGCATTCAAAAGAATTGTTCCGTATTATTAAAACTGAATGATCACATGTATATCACTAGTGCTAATGAAATTGATATATTTCACCTTTTCACAAACTTTCTTACACAGATAAATACTTGGATATAATTGTGATCATCTTGAACTAAAAATATTGGCATTAAATTGTGAATTTCATATTTACAAAATATCTAGATGAATGTTTACAGAGCAGATTGTAGGTTTTACATTCACTGTTTATATACATTGAGTTTCAACTCGTCTATTGTCATTCCTTCAATGTGCCATCATGTATCCCAATCTCCCCCTGTGCTTCCTCTTTCCATTCCTTCACCTTTCCTAACCCTGGGTAACTACTATAGGAAGGCCACCTAGTGCTCAGTTTTTGTATGGTTTCAAATTTAGCCTGATTTTTACAGTTTTGCTGGATTATCTGGGAGGTAAGCAGTTTGAAGCAACCAGCTGCCCAGAGGGAGTAAAATTCTTCCTTCTTACTCCCATAGAGTTACAACCCTGTCCTGTAGGGTTGCTGTAAGTTTGAGTTGACGTGATGGTAGTGAGTTTGGGTTGGTTTTTTGTTTTTTTTTTTTTAAGAAATAAACAGTGGCAACAGTAATGAAAAATGTGTGGCAGTGGCATGCTTTCTGGTTCTTTAAAGATTGCCTGCTGAATAGAAACATTATCTAATGAAATACCCACTTTTTTGTTGCCAACTGTGAGGCTATAACAAACCCCAATTATGACATAGATTGCCTATGTATCACTTCTTTCTCTGACCTTAGCCTCCAGATGGTAATTCATATTTCACAAAAAGAACACTGTTCTTCAGCCTTTCTAGTCAGTCTAAGACTTGAACTGCTAACCACAAGGTTGGGATTCCCCAGGGTCCCACTGGTGACTTCTGATCTGCTGGCTGTAAATTCACTGATTTTTCTATTATCCCTTTAGCTTGGTCTCCTTCTGGGATCCCCTACTTGTTATCTACTGACTTCTATCTTCAGGATAGAGTTGTCAGCTTGCGCTTCTACTCTCCTACTTCTGACCTGTTGGTCTCATTACCAGTTTGGATTCAGTAATTCACTGGAATGACACATGGACTCACAGAACTCTGTGTATGATTACAACTTAAGTCAAAAAAAAAAAAAAAGGATAGAAATGAAGAGATACTTAAATGAGATCTTAAAGGATTCCCATGGGTGGCTTCCATTTTCCCAAAGGACTTGCTACTAGGCCTATTACATGCGTAGATGTCTTTCTCCATTTAGGGAGCTCTTGCAGCTTCCATGTTAAGAACCATTATTCTGTAGTCATGATTGATTGGATCAGGTTACAGTCCTAAATTCAGCCAACACTAAGTCACATCTTTTTCTCTGGCTTGGCCTACTTCTACATTTGCACAAGCCCTCAAGTGTAATCCGGACACCAACAGAGACCAACAAGAACACACCAGTTAGTGGTATTAACAGACTTAATGACAAGTGATCCAAAATCAGTGTGAGGAGGGTTTTGGAGGCCTGGTAGGGCTTGATCAACGGCAATGTAGCCGAGAGAAATTAATGAAACCCAAATGAAGGCCAAGCATGATAATGGGACAAGAGGGAAGTAAAAAGAAATAGAGGAAAGAACTTGGAAGCAAAGGGCATTTATAGAGGTCTTAATAAAGACACGTGCATATGTAAATATATATAAGGACAGGGAAGCCTATCTGTGTGTGTTTTAATATTAATGTAGCAGATGGACATTGGCCCTCCACTCAAGTACTCCCTTAATGCAAGAATAATTTGTTCTATGAAATTGGCATTCCATGATATTGACCTTCTGGACACGATTGCTGAAGATAAAGCCAGTGCATAAGCAAATGTGGTGAAGAAAGCTGATGGTGCCCAACTATTAAAAGATACAGCACCCGGGTCTTAAAGACTTGTAGGTAAACAAGTGGCCATCTAGCAGGGAAGCAACAAAACCCTTGTAGAAGAAGTACACCAGCCTGGTCACAAGATATTGAAAGCATCAGGTAGCAGGAATCAAAGAACACAAAATCAGATCATTATGAATGAGGAGGAGTGCGGAGTGTGGACCCAGGACCCATATGTAGGCAACTTGACATCTCCTTAGAGAAGGGTCATGGGGAGGAGACCAGCCAGTCATGGTGCAGTTGTAGCAGTGATGAAACATGTACCTTTTCTCTAGTTCCTAAATGCTTACCCTCCCACCCCTACTCCCATGATCCCAGTTCTACCTTATAAATCCAATTAGACCAGAGTATGTATACTGGTACAGATAGGAACTGGAAACATGGAATCCAGAACAGATGATCCCTTTAGGACCAGTGGTGAGAGTGGTGATACCAGGAGGGTGGAGGGAGGGTGGGATAAATAGGGGGAACTGATTACAAGGATCTATATATAACCTCCATGGGAGATGGACAAACAGAAACGTGGGTAAAGGGAGATGTTGGACAATTTAAGATAGGGCAAAATAACACTATAAAAGGGTTCATGAAGGAGGGGGAGTAGAAGGGGGGGGGGAATGAGTCCAAGGGTTCAAGTAGAAAGCAAATGTTTTGAGAATGATAATGGCAACAAATGAACAAATGTGCTTGATACAATTGAAAAAAAAAGTTGTACATTCAACATCACACTAAATTTTAAAACACGGGGTTAAAAAAAAGAAGACTTCAGTTGTTAAGGAAATTTTACCATCTAATTTAGAGTTATCGCTCAGGAGACAAAAGCAAAGATAGTAAAAAAGATAGTAAAATTCTTTATATCATACGCACTTATGATCTAAATCAGTATTTCATTACTGATTTTACGCAGGCTTTAAAATTTATTCCCACATGTATAGGACATTTGTGAGTATCTCATAGGTACCTAAAACTTAGGCGAATATAAAATAGAACTCTCTTTTCTTTAAAAAGTTGCTTCCTCCTGATTCCTTATTCTAGCTACATTCTACATAGTCTGACTTTTAGCAGAAATTTTAGTCTGTCTAGACTGCAGTTCTAATTGTTTATATCTTCTTAGTAACTTTCACATCTATTCTGACCTTCATTTCTTATTCCCTTCAGGTATTTTAGGTCCTCAGTTCAATATCAGCCCCTATCAGTGCTTCTCTACAATGATTGCATGATCTAATCATTTTGCTCCCACATCTAAGGTGATGTGTTAGGACTGAGACATGACTATTAAGTTGTAGAAGGCTATTTTGGCTTGGTTTTGTGGAATAGCTTAAAGCTATTATGTGAGGAGCTATAGAGATAATGAAAAAAAAAGCAGCAATTAGTTCAGATCCTTTAAAAAATACTTGGAGAAATAAAATTGTACGTGTTGTTGTTGCATACATCTTTATTATAGTCAAATATTTTTTTTGAAATATTTCATGGATATTGAGCTATGAGAAAATTTTAAAAATAAGTTATATACAAATAACATGTTTACAGAAGATTTGAAAATCTCTAAAAGGAAATTATGCATTTCTCTTACAAACCTACATCAGTGAAGTATATTGTAAGTTGTTTTTTATTGTCTTGGCAATGGCTTTTTTATAAAACAAATCATTTATGCAATTGCAGACACTTATTTAGTATTGAGGGAATTGGGAAGGTATGTAAAAAAAAAAATACCTATTAAAACTTGAAAACTGAGCCCCAGTGGCTTAGTGGTTGAGTGCGGAACTACAGCCCACTGGCTTGGCGGTTCAGATCCAGCAGCAGCTCTCCAGGAGCAAGCCTGGGCCTCCCACTCCCACCAGAGAGCAGTGATGCCCCCCACCAAAAAAAATAAAACTTGAAAGAAATGAGTACTTTAGGTACTGAAAGTACCAGGCAGTAAATATTTTTGTTGAATTAAAGTAAAAGTCATGATAGTAACATTTACCATATATACTCCAGTATAAATCGGCCTGAATATCAGCCAAGGCACATAATTTTACCCCCAAAACTGCATAAAAATGTACTGAAAACCTGGTTTATACACAAGTGTATATACAGTATCCTATAATCCATTCATTATGTGTTTCCCTGAGACAAAACAAACAAATACCACTGAAAAGAGTGAGAAGCTGCAAAAGTGAATTTAGTTTGTGAATTTTTTGTCCAGTTGATTAGAAAAAGAAGTTTCCTTGAGATCAATTATTAAGGTTTTCAAATGTTATTTGTACTTGAAAATATAAATTCAGCCATTCATTTGATAATTGCTCATGACATGTATTATAGTAATTATGTTAGGCACTGTAGGCTATATAAAGAAAATTAAACCAATAATATAAGTCAACAGTCAAGTTATTTGTAGCTTAACCCAGTCTAATTGCCTTTAAGGTAATTCAGCCTGTTCAGTCTATTAAAAAGATTGTTTTGGGTTTTTCCCCCCTAAATTATCTGATTTACCCATCAATCTAAAATAAACGTAGAACTACTCCTGAGGCTGTAAATCTTTTCAGGAGTGTTAAAGTCTGCATTTGCCAAGTTTTCTGTGTAAGTTTATTGTTTTGTTTTAAGTCTTTAGCTTTTTCTTAAGTGTATACAACTTAAAACTTCCTTTCAAAAAGCTGTTTTCTCATTTGCATTCTCCCATTTGTTGAATTCAAATGTCTTACTCTACATCTAAAACTTTACTTTTTCTTATGTGCATTGTTGGACTTTCCCCTTGAAAACTCATCTTGATATATGATATATGAAAGCAAGTCAAATGTATTATTACAAAATCATAAAATCCTTTATTAAACAAAAATTTCAATGTGAAGCTTACTGCTTTTCTAGCAGAGCATCCAGGCCCGTAGACTCCTGACAGTGATGCTTCCATGTCTGATCCTCAGAAGAAATTTACTCTCTTCAATATGTGCCCCTCAAGGAACTCAAATTATATTATTTTTTAATGTTCCTTGAGTTTGAGAGCACAAAAAGAAGTTTAGAGGATAGGCAAGTTAAGATTTCCCAGAGCAATTCTAGTAGTACAACTCTTCCTATTTCTACCCTAAAAGAAGGAACAGGTATATGGCCATGACGGAAAAAAATTCTGGCTGGAATTTTCCTGGCCTTTATTCACCAATACAATCTTTCATTTTCTTAAAATTGCTTCCTAATAAGCCCCCCCCTCCCCCCACGATCATCCTGAGTCCTTCAAGAAAGTGACCAAGGTTACCCCCATGGGAACCCAAAAAACTATCAACTCTTACCTTCTGAGCTCACTACTCTGGCTTCAGTGTAAGTCCAGAAGATTCCATTAGAAACCACTGTTCTGATGGACACTTCACCCCCCTTTTGGAAGACAGTCTAATGAGACTAATACACAAATGTGTAACTGAAAGAATTTGCCTCCACCTATCCACTGATCAAACAGACATGCTTAAACACAACTATCTATTTGCAATTAAGTTGTGCGTGTATGAGCTGAAGCTTCAGTATTAATACTTTTTGCTCTTAATATGTTTTTCTTTACATTTTCCCTTAATCCACCATTCCTGACGGCTTTATTATTATGTTCCTTAACTCACCAGTTCAGAACTTCATTTATATAGCACATAGCTATATACATTGGAGTCACAGTTCTCTCCTCAGAGGATATTGCACGTTCAGTTTCTAACAACAATGGCCATTTAAACCCAGTCTCCATGGTCCAGGTGCTACTGCTTCCATCTGCTAGTCTAGGAAACGAATTTTATGCTCAGTTGTACCACACACGAGTGCTTTGTTGTAGGAAGTAAGCTATAGAGCAGTGGTCGGCAACATTTTGTTCAAGTGGGTCATTTTCCCATTGTTTTTCACAAAAATTTTTGCTGGTGGTGACATCACTTCTATTTTAGATTATGCATTATCTTAGAATACAGATAATAAAGACGTTATACAGATGGGATAATACAATATACCTTAAATATAGAATTATGAATTTATTATCATCAAATCTATATTTACAACTTGAAAGAAATCATAAAGTTTTAGCAGAAAAGTTAACACCATATAAATAAAATGAACCCTTACTTAAGTAAGAGCATTTAATCTATCATGCTTAAGTGATTTTCATCAGTGACTTGAAGTTGTCTTCTTAGCGCCTTGAATTTGTGTGTCCATATTAGCTCCATATCCAGATTTTCAATTTCAAGGAAATTGAAATATTGCCGATCCAACACATTCTCCTCCATTTTATCAGGCTTTATTATAAAGCTGAACATAGAGCTATTGGCTTTAAAGTTCTGAAATCGGGTTTCAAATTCAGTTTGAATGGCATCTATATAAGTTTTAAGCATATCTGCATATGTAATTCCTTTGAGTTTTTACTAAAGGAAAATATTTAAATATTTATTTCATGAAGTCACCCTGGAATAGAACTCTTACTACAAAATCTTTTCCATTCTTCTTAAAGTTTGAGAATTGTCTGTTCCTTGCCCTGTAAGTGCAAATTTAAATCACTGAAGTGATTAGTAATATCTGCTAAGAATTTTAATTTAAAAAGCCAATTTTTATCTTTGATCTGAGGGAAACTTTCACTGATTTCACTCATAAATATTTCAATTGCATCAGTGCATTCCACAAAGTGATTTTGAACCTTTCCTCTGCTTAACCAGCGAACTTTCAGTATGCATTAATAAATTAATAATTAATAAATTAATTAATAAATTAATAAATAATATATTCACATTCATTTTATTTTAAAAATGTCTTAAATTTTCTGTGATTCAAGGCAGAATGAGTTATAATTGTGTTAATAATTTTTATCACTACATTCATCACTTCACTTAACTGTTTAGAGGAGTCTTTTACACTTTTTTTTTTCATGAATTATATAGTGGAATGAAAGTAGTGGTCTTCCAAGTTCCTTCTGCAATAGCTGTACATAACCAGCATGTTTTCCTAACATTGCTGAAACCCCATCAGCTGTGACAGAAAATAATTTTTTCTTCAAATCAAAAAGATTTCATTTTTAATTTAGTGAATTCTTGAACTCTTTCTTTAAAATGTCATTACCTTTCGTAGTACCTAACAATGGTGAAAGTACACACAATTCTTCATGACTAACTGGAGACTCAATAGCTCCATAACGAGCAACTATTGCAAGCCTTGCAATGTTACTTATGTCAATACTTCCATCCACAGACAAGTCCAATGAGCTCTATCTCGTTCAAGTCAAACTGCACATATTGCTTTCTATTCTACCAAATCGAAAGCACTATGGCACAGCGATTGCCGAAAATCGAAAGCACCCACTTTAATTCATTGGCAAGAATGCCTACAGATCATCATAATTAAGAATTGTTTACTGGTTCACTTAAATTTTCCCAGTGGGGTCACTGAGTGACCTGCATGTCATAGGTTGCTGACCACTGCACTAGAGTATCTTTATTTACTTCAGTTTTTAGACAAAGATGCTTAATTTTTTTTTAAAAAAAGCTTAATTTTTAACTGAAATTTTAAAAAGATAAAAGTCATGTCATGTTCTAGTCCTCATCTGTTATTAATGGAACTTTGCTAATTTTCTTTTTAAAAGAGAACAAAAGAAAAGCTTTTATGTTTAGGTGAAAATTTAGAGTGAATTAGTTTCCCATTTGATAATGTGCACATGAAGTTTTCCAGGACACTGACCACATTCCCTTCAGTGTATTCAGCACTCTTTGCTTTTCTCTTCCGGGTTTCTCTCAACTGGGTCTTATGGGCTTATGTGCTGTTAGGCGAAAAGTGGGCTCTGGCAATAGATTTTAGTCTCGGCTGAAGGTGCCTTAGGGTCATGGTCTTCGTGTTCCTCTAGTCTGTGTCAGACCAGTAAAGTTGATCTTTTTGTGAACTTATTATTCCTAAAAACTAAAATGTCCATGCTCATCAGATTATGTTTTTATGTTATTACACTTCTCTTCCAGGACTTTTGCTGTACTCTCAGTCAGTGATAGCCAGGCATCAGCTTGGTCTTCAGTTGAGTCTTAGGTTTGTGTAGGTATCTCCGGGTTGTGTAGGTTGTGGTTCATGTGCTTTGTTAGCTGTTTGGACTAAATGTTTCTTTTAGTCTATGGAATGTATATACCTAGGAGAGAGTCATTTCTGGATCATATGATATTTCTATTTCTAGTTTTAAAGTAAGTGCCAACAGTTTTCCATAGTGTTTATTCCATTTTTTTTCTTTTCCTTGAGCCACGTGTAAGAATTCCAGGCTCCCCACAATCTTTCCAACATGTGCTTTTTTCTGTTTTTTCCTTTAATTCTATTTTTGTTAGTGTTGTTATTATCAGGATAGGATGATACCTCCCGGTACTTTTACTTTGTACTTCTCTAATGGCTGATTATCACGGACATTGCTTCATGTGTTTTTTAGCTGCCTGAATTAACTTCTTTGGTGCAATGTCTGTTTATATACTCTGCTCATATTTTGATTTAAATGTTTGTCTTTTTGTTGTAAAAAGGTTGAGGTTTTCTATTCATTTTTGGAATTTACATTCTTACGGTATATAAACCAAAATCCTATTTCCAATCTGTAGTTTCTTTTTCCTCTTTTGAAAAAGTCATATGATGACTTTTAATTTAATTTTTAGGAAAACCTTTTTATCTAGTTCATCTTCTGTTCTTTGTGCATTTTTAGTTAGGTTTAGTATTCTAAGTCCTTTGTATATATTTAGGTTTTTGATCCATCTTGAGTTAGTTTTTATGTATGACACAAAGTGTAGATCCAGATCATTTTCTTCAGATAGACATCCCACTTGCCAGTTGTCTCTTTTCCATGATTGGCTTTTTGGCCTTGTTGAAGATGAACAGCTGTACATTGGTAGATGGATTTATGTTTGGGTTTTCATTTCTTTTCTTTTGGTCTCTGTGTCTGTTGTTGATGTACCAGTCTATTTTGACTACTGTATTATATAAGAAGTTCTGAGATTCGGTAGTATGAGACCTCCTCCATTCGAGTTTTCAGTTTTCCTTATGAAGTTAGTAATTAGTTTTACTCTTGTTCTTCCAGTTCTCCTTTTATAGTATTGTGGTCAAAGAAAATGGTTTGTATTATTTTGATGATTTAAATTTTGTGGAAGCTTTTGTTTATGCATAAAATGTGATCTTTGTAGATAGCATTTTGATGGGCCTTGGGTTTTAAAATCCATTCTGCTATTCTGTCTCTTTGCTGATTCATTCATGCCATTTACATTCAGTGCAATAACATTTTTAAGTTTCTGTGTTTTTTATTTTTTTCTTTGATGGTAGTGATGTCTTTGTTCTATCTAGTTTCTTTGCTTTATTAGTTTGTGGGCTTTTCCCCATTGTTGCTGATTTTGTGTTTACTGAGTCCAGGCGCTTCTTCCTTTTTTGTTGTTGATGAATGTATCTGTTCACTCTTTTGTGATTACCTTGAAATATACCTGTATCTTCCTAAGTTTAAGGCAGTCTTATTTTTTGAAAGCTCCTTGACTTCCTCCACATGAAAGTTCTATAACGATACCGTTTATGCCCCCCCTTTTGTTTACGCATTGTCTCATTTACAGTTTGATGTCTTGTTTTTAATCATTTGTTAGTGTTATCTTAAAGAACTCATCAGAGTTGATATCTGACTAATGATACCCTGGTACTAAATTCTGGTTATTTTCTGATATAGTATTGGTTCTTTTTCTGAAGGACTCTAATTTTTTTGTAAGGTTGATCTAGGTTTTTTTTTTTATTGGGGGATGTCTAATTTTACTATCTCATTTGAGGAATAATGTTGATAGGTTCTTGGTGGACAGTTTTCTCCCACAGAGTTTTATCTATGGTATTCAATTGCTTTCTTGCCTGCATGGGTTCTGCTTAGCAGTCTATTTAGTCTTATGGTTTGTAGGTGACTTTTCATTTTTTGTGAACTACTCTCGGGATTTTTTTTTTTTTGTGATGTGACTTAGTGATTTTCTTTGGAAATCTTTCTATATGAGATTTGATGAACTTTTTATATGGACATCTTTTAATTTTTCATGATACTAACAAGCTTTGTGCCAATAAATCCTCAACAGTTCTCTGTGGTTTAATTTTTCAGCTTTCTCCTGTTTTGGAATTCCAGCCGCACATAAATTATTCCTGTTGTTGGTGTCAAACAATTCTTAGGCTTTCTTTCCCCCTCCCACCCTGGATTTTCCTCAAGCTAATTGTTGCTGAGGTATTTGGCTTCTATTTTACTGATTGAGTCTTATGATGATTTAATTCTGTTCCGATGTTCTTCTATTAATAAAGTTGTTTATTTCTGAAATTTTATTGATAGTTTTGTATTTCTCTTGGTTTTTTTCTGATTTCTAATTGTCATCATTTTATTGTTTTCCTCTTATGTTGTTTTCTGAAATTATTTAATTGCATTGTTTGTAATTTCCTTTGTTGTGACTGTGTTTTCTTTGACGTCTTTCTTGAGCTCTTGGACAACCCTATATGTTGATCTATTGAATTCCCTATCAGATAGTTCCATTGCCATGTTTTACTTTAGAAGGCTTTCTTTTTTTTACTTTAGACATTTGCTGGCACCATCTTTTTCTGCCTCTATATATGACTTATTATCTCTGAGGCAGTAAGTTCTTATTTATTTTCTTGTTGAATGTTTCCTAATTTTTGTTTCACTTTGTTTAGTTTTAATATATCCTAGTAGGCAGGGTGTAAATTTTGGTTGCTACTTTTCTTCACAGGAATTCTCACCCCCTATTTCTGGGAGAGGATATGGCAGCTGGGTGTGTGAGCGTGGTCTCTATTTGCTAGTCTTGCAGGTGGCTGAGGCATATTTACTAGTGGTGATGGTGGAGTGGCTATCCAGCTGGTCACCTGGCCCTGTGTATAGAGAGTGTTCTCTCTGGTTGTTGAGTTGGGTGTTGTTTGTGTACTCTGCTTGTTTCTGGGTGGTCAATGCCATGATGCCTTGTCCTTGGTCACTGAGTGGCATGGAAACCATTACCGATGGTTCAAGGTGGGCTGGGCTAGCAGTGGTGGTTGGAGTGGGCATAAATCTCTGCTTGCAGAGGTAGGGAGAGCAGAGTGAGGCAGGAAGGATGCTGCCAGTGCCTGCTTGCAGTGCATCTCTCTGTCGCATAGAGCATAGTACAGAGAAAGTGTGTCACCAGTTTTTAGGCTTTTGGTACAGAAAGGAGTAGGAGGCACTGCTGGTCTGTGGCCCCCAGCGTGGATGGCTGTTTAGGTGTGGACATCTCTATTTGTGGAGCTCATGGCATCTCTAACTGGTGGAGTAGTGGGCACCATTGGTTCATTACCCCAGGTGTGAGCAGCCGGGGCATAGGAGCAGGTACTGTGGATCCTTAGCAAGAGTGACTAAGTAACAGGGAAGGGGCTGCCGGTTTGTGGACTCCCAGAACTTAGTGCGGAGTTATGGCAGAGGCTGCAAGACCATGCTCACATGCAGATGAGTAAATGGGCAAAGGAAGGTCACTGCACTTCTCCAGGCCTCTAGCGTGGAGAATTGTGGGGTGTAGAGTATAAACTATGGATGAAATGACTTAAGGTTTATAAAACAAGCAACCTTTCCTGGAGAGTCACCTGGCTCTGGACATGGGTGCAGAGTAATTTTTTTTTAATTAAAATTTTACCTATGTACATCCTTAAAGCATCTTGAATAACAAAGCTTACAAGCTACAGATTTCATACCGTAAGAAATTAATAAAGATATTCCCCCTGCTCTCATTGTTCGGGGTTTTACTTTGAGAGAAAATTATGACATGTATAGCATTAACTAGTGAGTTTTTTGAGAAAGAAGTCAATTTGAAAAAGTTGTAGTATAACTTTTAGTTTATGGAAAATTTGGCCACTGTGACCAACTATTTGTTTTGAAAGGAAAAACCCATAGTAGTGAAAGGATGTTGATGTGAAGGGTAAAAGTTTGTTCATAATGGATAAGAAATTTTAATACAATTTCAGAACAAAGAATGTGTCTAGGTGTGGGTGAATAGAAATGAGAAATCCACAACTCAGACTCTATCAGAAGAGAAATAATCAGAGGTAGATAGATGATGGGATTCCAGAGATACTTGGGGCTTATAGGCAATATATAAAATTATTTGAAAGCATGAATGAAAAGTAGAGCTAAGATCAGGCTTATTCAAGGTTGGTATATGGAACACAGATGCTAATTTCTTATCTTCCACCTTCACCCCTGGTGTTTACCACCAGGCATGAAATTACTTAATTTTTTTTTTAACAGAGTGATTCTAATGAGGAAGGAAGACATCTTTTCGTGTCAGGACTCCAGAATAATGTCCCCTATTCATTAAAAAATGGGAGCAGCAACCTATTTCCCACCTGAAAGCAAAGTCCATCACTTAGCCATCCTTCCCCTATTGGCCTTCACAAAAAAACATCCAGATAATAGATATCCAATCAGTATCTATATGAAGGTAAATCAAAATTTTTTTCTGCAACTGGTGGATGACTGCAGACAAGTTCTTTCAGTGCTGCACTTGTCTTAGTTTCACCAGAATGCCTTAAAAAGAGAGAGAGAGAGACAGACAGACAGACAGACAGACTATCAAAACTGTGGTTTCCAAGTAGATCTGCTAGGTTCAGTTCATTTCAGGGCAGAGCAGTTAACTTAGAGATATGGGTACTATTCTTTGGGGTCCTAAAAGAGTATTCTTGATAAATTTCTCAATATATAACAATGAGTACATCTTATTTTAAAGATATTTTAAGAAAATAGAAAACTACATTGATGGGAAAAAAGACAAGAAAATCATGCTGAGGATTTTTTTTTTTTTAAATCACAGCAATGTACCTGCTCATTCTTCCAGGGTAAAGGGCTGTCCTTTGAGAAAATCCATGGCAAACCTTTCCCCAACCTACCCTACAGCTCTGATCTTGCCCCTTCAGACTTCTTTCTGTTTCCATACACAAAGGAAATTTTCAAGGAAGATGAGTTCCTTGAGGATCCCCAAACTGTAATTTTGGCATGGTGTAAATCAGAGTGTGGAGTTTTTCAGGGAAGGGTTAAAGACATGAAACACTACTATTGGAAATGTATAGGCCTAGATGGAGGATTGATGGAGAAGTAATAGCTTCATATTTTGACATTGTAAATAATAATTTCTTTGGTTTTATAACAGTACTTTTGACCTACCCTCATATTTGTAAATTAGTGCAATGATGACCCTCAAAACTGGGACTTCTCAGTTAACTTTTCATTAGCTACTAACAAATTGCCCTTAGAATCCTGGTGAACATATTGTATAACCTTGTCAGTATGGCATATTATCAGTCTCTTCAAAAATTTACCTATATAGTAGACAAAGTTAAAATTTCTTTGTTTTAATGTGCTTTCTTTGAGAATCTTTATGCTTATGATAATTTATTGGGGGTGGGTTGTTTCACTTTTTATTTGTGTGTGTCTTCTGCCAGTGTCTTACATCAAGTTTTATGTTGGGCTATTTGTCCTTTGGCAGTTATTAATAGAGTATTGACCTTTTTTTTTCCCCTTGCATTTGTACATATATCCTACTTAACTTTCTTCTTTTAGATTTATTTATCTACAAACTTTCTCTTTATTGTGCTTTTATTTTATGTTTTGCTTAAGAGAGAACTTATTTGGGAAGGTCAGACATTTTATTTCTTTCTGATATATTTATAATTATGTTTTATTGTTAAGTTACTTATAAATATAAATATTAATATGCATGTTTCTCCAAATGGATAACCAGTTCCATAAGGCACTGAATTCTTCCATTTGAAAGAGCATTTTGAAGTACTATAAGAATGATTAAAGGGGAAGAAAAATGTGATTATTTTACTTTTATACATGGAGAATGTGTCCTATGAAACAAAATCAAAGATGGGGTTTGTAGAAAGTCCAGAGTAAAAAGATGAATCATTTTAGGACTTAATAGTACTAAGGTGGACAGGATTGGGGCTGAGCCCCGGTGGCGTAGTGGTTGTGCGCGGGACTGCGGCCCACTGGGACGGAGGTTCAATTCCAGCAGTGGGGCTGGGCCTCCTACTCCCACCACCGGAGAGCAGTGATGCCCCCACCAAAAAATGGTGGAAAGGACTGAAAATACAGGTGGGATTAAATCAAACGAAACCCACTCCCACAATGACCATGTAAGGACAGATTAGAACTGGCCCTATGGGTTTCTAAAACTTTTCATCTTAATGGGACCAGATAACCTCGTCTTTCTCCCATGGAGCAGCTGGTGGACTTGAACCACTGGCCTTGTGGTTAGTAGCTAATTTATCTCAATTATTCATCGTGTATATTCAATATATTAAAATATCCTGATAATTACTTTAATAGCTTCATCTTGCCTTAACCCAGTATGTCACAGGTCTCATTTTAGGTGGGTTGGAGTATGACTATATCTAAGGCCAATAGGTGACATCATGATAGATGGAGTAAAACTGAAGTCAAGGATTTAATCTTGTTTGAGCCACAGTCAACGTTCATGGATACAACAGCTCAGAAGTCAAATGATGTGTTGAGTTGGACAAATTTTCAGCACAAGACCTTTATTAAGTGTCTTGAGGATTAAGGTACACCTGAGCCAAGTTAACACATTTTCAATCACTTTATGCATGTAAAAGTGGTGAACGAATAATGATGACCACAAAAAATAGCACCTATTATACAGGCACAGTAGTAAAAACAGCATGGTACTGGTGTAGTGCCAGGTACTCAGACCAATGGAAAAGAGCTGAAACCGAAAAATAAAATCATCAGCATACAGACAGCTAATCTTTGATAAGGGACTAAAAAATATCAAGTGGGGAAGGTCTTGTTTATATCTCCACACAAATGGAGAGAAGTACTAGACCTCAACCTGGTGCACCAAGACTTGAATGAAATATACGGATGAAGCAGCGGATCAATAAAGAGGTCTCTGGGCCAGAGCCAATCCCAGCTATGTGGACCCCTCCCCAGAAGAATGAACCACAGAGGACAGCCCTGAAGCCACAGCTCAGAGAGAGAGACACATCTACTCAAAACACAGGGGAGCAAACTAAGAGGGAAGGAGAGAGAAAGAGTGAAACACAACCTGGTCCACCCAAGGACGATGTTCCTGCTCAGAGCAGCCAATGCACAGAGAGAACCATAGGGCTGGCCCCACCACGAGACATGGCATCCCCTCACTGACCCATAGCACAATAGGGGACAACACTGGAAACAGTGTGGGAATTGTGCCCAAACTGACTCCACCACACTGGGATGAAACAAAAAGGACGTACAAGGCCTGAGCCCCAGTAGTGTAGTGGTTGAGAGCAGGACTGCGGCCCACAAGGGTTGATGGTTCAAATCCAGCAGCAACTCTCTAGGAGCAAGGCTGGCCTCCTACTCTCCCCAGGGTAGTGATGCCACACACACACACACACACACACACACACAAAGACGTACAACAAGCAGCAAGAGGAGCAAAGGAATGAAATATCCAAGAAATTCCAAAAGTAGACTTTGGGGGCAGGGCATGATACCTCATCAGACCTGACCAGAAAGTACTCATAAAGTCAAGAGACGGACCTGGAACTATTTATAGGCTTTTCTTTTTGTTGTGGCTTGTTTTGTTTTTTTTCATGTCTATTTAGATAAGATAGGGTAAACAATCCTGAGGTGAACATAGGACCCAATGGTTTCAAGAGGTCACGAGAGAGGAAAAGGTGGGGGAAAAGAAAGAGGCAGTCAACAAACCCAGGGAATAGCAAGTGGTCTAAAATTGATAGTGGTGGGGGTGCTTAATCAAGTGCAATATGGCCAAGAGGAATTGCTGGGAACCAAATGAAAGTCAAATATGAGAGCTGGACAGGAGGAGAGTAAAAGAAAATAAAGGAAAAAAAACTACGAGTCAAAGGACATTTATAGTATAAATACAGACATGTACATAAGTAAATATGTTTTTAACCATAGGACCATAGTTCTATGTATGTATATGTTAAATTACAAGGTAACAGATGAGCATTGGTCCTCTACTCAATTATCCTCTCTTATTAAAGACAAAATAGATACATAAATAAAATGTGAAGAAAGCTGATGGTGCCCAGCCATCAAAAGGTAGGGCAAGGCTTGAAGTTAAACAAGCAGCCGTCTCGCTGGGAAGCAACCAAGTGCACACAGAAGGTGCACACCAGCTTGTGTGATCATGAGGTGTCAATCGGATCAGGTGTTCAGCATTAGAAGACCCAAAACGAGAGTGGTTGGGGCAGAGTAGAGACCCAAAGCCCATCGATAGACAAATGGACATCCCCTTGGACATCACAGGAAGGAATGATCCAACCAGGGTGCAATATAGCACTGACAAAACATACAGCATTCATCTAGTTCTTTAATGCTTCCCCACCCCTCCCGCGTCATGACCCCAATTCTACCTGACAAATCCGGCTAGACCAGAGTGTGTACACTGGTACAGATAGAAGATCTCAGCACAGGGAGTCCAGGACAGATGAACCCCTCATGAACAATAATGGAAGTAACAAGACCATGAGGGTAGGAGGGAGGAGAAAGTGGGAATCAATCACCATGATAAACATATAACTGTATATAACTCCCCCCCCCCACAATGGGACGAACAGAAGAAATATGGGTGAAGGAAAACAGTGGTCAGTGTGAGGTATGAAAATAATAATAATTTATAAATTTTCAAGGGTTTGTGAGGGAGGAGGAAGGGTGGGCAGAGGAGGGGGAGAAATGAGCTGATACCAAGGGCTCAATTAGAAAGAAAATGTTTTGAGAAAGATGATGGCAACTTATGTATAAACGTGCTTGACATAATGGATGGATGGATGGATTATGATAAGAACTGTAAGAGCCCTCAATAAAATGATTTTTTTTAAAAAAACAGGCCCACAGAATAATTGATGCACTTTAATTAATTATGATGTGAGCAAAGAACGTTGGAAGTACCATGGGCAGCCCAAAGGCCAAATCTTTTCTTGGAAGAAGTGCAGCCCGAGCACTCCTTGGAAGCGAGGGTCCTGAGACTTCGCCGTGCATACTTTGGCTTTGTTGTCAGGAGAAGAGCTTCGTGTTTGGTGGGGAGGCAGGGAAAAGCGAAGGCCCTCAACACGGTGAACTGACACAGTGGCTGCAACGGAGCCGCTCAAGCCTAAGAACCATTGCGAGAAGGGCACAGGACCGGGCAGAGTTTCGGTCTGTTGTGCATAAGGTCAACTCAATAGCACCTCACAACATATAAATAAAAAAGGATAGCAAGTCAGCACCCTGTTATGTAAAGTGACTTTACAAAGGAATTTGGGGGCTTACCCCCACCTTGGGGCATTTTAATTTTCTGTAACACAGTCACCATTAATCATACTATAGAGAAAAATGTCGGAAAGTGAACTTTTAGTTTAGCATCAGATTTAAGTATGTTTGCATATTTAATCATAGTTTATTATATATGAAGTCACTAACATGTGAAAGATAATTATTTTCAATTCTAGAACTTTTAGATTTGTGACTATACAAACAAATGTGATTTAAGAAAATGACTACTGAAATAGAAATTGGTTACATAGATAGATGAGATATGTTATGATATATTCTTCGAGAATTAAAGTTGAAGTATATTGGAAATAAAACTATGTAGCCGCAAGATTATTGGTCTGTAATATAATTGGAAAGTGTGACCGAGTCTCCTCCTTCCTCTACTTCAATTCTTCTCCTTTATTACAGATCATACATCAGTTGGTGGCCTAGGAGACAGTTTTTATGAATACTTACTGAAGGCCTGGTTGATGTCAGATAAAACAGACCATGAGGCAAGGAAAATGTACGATGATGCTATTGAGGTAATTATCAGAACATTTTGTTACTGGATAGACTGAATGTACTGTGAATAATTGATATCAACTAGAGAAATGTAATAGTCAATATGTGTATCAAGGAAATACACATAATCAATTTTCATATGCATTCATTGTAGCTGGTATAAAAACATTTGCTACCTTTCTGTATTTTGACATTTAAAAGAAATTGTTAAAGAAAATATTTAATATAGCATTTTATTGATGAAAATTATTTGTTTTTATTATAAAAACTGAAAACTTTCTCAACATATATACACACGCATATGTGTATGTGTGTGTGTGTGTGTTTTTGCATCACTGCCCTCTGTTGGGAGTGGGAGGCCCAGCCTTGTTCATGGAGAGCTGCTGCTGGATTTGAACTGCCAAGCCAATGGGCCGCAGTTCCGCATTCAATCACTAAGCTACCGGGTCTCAGCCCCCAAATATATTTTCAAAATAATTTCTTCTTTCAGTGATTATTTGCACCTACATATTTAAAACTTTTGGGTAAATAAAAAAAATAATATAATGTTTTCCATGCATCATATATTCTTTTAACTCCTTTTGCATTTTTAAGCCATTGAGTCGACTCCCGTTTTACGTACAACTACTTTAAACTACAAAGAGATTAACTAACTTCTCATCGATCACCTAACTAACCAGTGAATGATCCTGAAACAGGACAGCCTAGTGCTACAGTTTGTGCTTTTAACCCACTGTATACTATATTATCTCTTATTTGTATAACTTCTTACCGTGGTACTGTGAAATGTCAAAATTGAGTAAGAATCATTCTTATATTGACAGCATATTTTGAAGCAAAAATTTTAAAGCACAGTGATAGTTTATTAAGTAACTTTCTCATCATTATAATGATTTAAAGTACTTAAATTTAAATCAGTAATAATTTAAAGTACTCCTTAAAAAATAAAGTACTCCTTTAAAGAGTTATAATTGAGGAGAAGGGGGACAAACAGGAAACTATGCCAGTGATGGATGTATTCTCACACACACAAACACACACACATACACACACACCACTGCCTCAGGGGGATGAACAACAGAAACATGGTTGATGGGACACAATGTATGGTGTGAGATATGAAAATAATAAAAATTTATAATTTGGGGGGAGGGAGGGGAAAACAGCTCAAGCAGAACGAAAATGTTTTGAAAATGATGTTGGCAAATATGTACAAATGTGTTTGATACAATTGGTATATGAATTGTTACAATACCTGTTAGAGCCCCCAATAAAATCATTTATTAATAAAAAGATTAAAAATAAGTATGTTTGGTTTATAAGAACAATATCCTTGGCCTGAGCCTCGGTGGCGTAAGTGGTTGAGTGCAGGACTGTGGCCCTCAGGCTTGGTGGTTCAAATCCAGCCGCAGCTCTCAGGAGCAGCACTGGGTAGCGTTCACGACCACCAGAGGCAGTGATACCCACAAAAAAAAAGCAAAAAACAAAACAAAAAGCAACAACAACAGCAACGAAAAGACCTGTTAGACCCAATAAAATCATTTATTAATAAAAAGTTTAAAAATAAGTATGTTTGGTTTATAAGAACAGTATTCTGGGGCTGAACCCTGGTGGTGTAGTGGTTGTGCATGGACTGCGGCCCACTGGGAAGGAGGTTCAATTCCAGCAGTGGCTCCACAGGGGCAAAGGCTGGGCCTCCTACTCCCACCATCAGAGGACAGTGATGTCCCTCCCCCCAAAAAAAGAACAATATTCTGGTTGTAGTCAAATATCCATTTTTATATTTAAAGATTTGTTTTTATTCTTAATTAAATCAAGTATATTACTATTTTTAAACTTGCCTTTTTTTTTTACACTTGTCTTTTAAGGACCTAATCCTATGTAATTTTTATAAAAATGCATGGTAGCTAAACTTAATCCAAGTATACATTGCTTACTTTACCCATTGTAGACAATAAGTGGTTACTAGAAGATTAACTAATATATTGAACCGATTGAGATATAGTCAACAATTAAAATTTTATTTCTCTGTTATAAAATTTTTAAACTAGAATTGGTCTAAGGAAAATAAAGCAGTAAGAATGTAATATTGTAAGAAAGAAAATCTTACAAGCAGTAAGAATGTAATATTCCTAAAATCGCACTTCTATAAAGATCCCATAGAATCTTTCTTGATGACAGGAACTTACTTATCTTAGCACTTTTAATATAATATTTGAAGCATAATACTTGATGCTTCATTCAAGCTCATTTTGATATGGAATAGTTCCCTCAACAGGTCCACATCTGTAGAGTAAATTTGACATTCCAGGAGGACAGGTTGTGGTTTTCATGTGTCCTCCTTCTTGGGCATAGAATCATAAACATTTGCCTCCATTTGAGAAGTAAGAAATGCCTCTCAACTTGTGTGTGTGTGTGTGTGTGTGTGTGTGTGTGTGTGTGTGTGTGTGGCATCACTGCCCTGGTGGGAGTGGGAGATCCAGCCTTGTTCCTGGAGAGCTGCTGTTGGATTTGAACTGCTCAACCCTGTGGGCCGCAGTCCCATACTCAACTACTCGGCCACCGGGGCTCAGCCCTCAACTGGTTTTCTAATATTTATAATACGTAAGGTGACTTACCTCATATTACCTTTGTAAATTATTTTTTCAGATGGCATAGTCACATAGACTATTTTATCTAAATATTAAAGTAATATTTTTCAGGCTGAGCCCCCCCCAAAAATAATATTTTTCTAATTACCTTATGTGTTCTTCCTTTTCAGATTTTATTGTATAAGATCAAACAGCTAAATGATATACTTTTTCAGGATATAAGTTGGCATTATGATCTCAGTTGATTGATGAGAGATTGATTTAATTCAAGGAGATAAAACTTGTAATGATGTATTACAGAGAAAGGTAGTCTTAGACCAAGACTACCTCCTTTCATCCTGTGGTTTTGTGGTTTGTTTGTTTTTAGGATATTCATTCTCCATTATGTGCAGTTTTGGCACAGTCTCCAAAACGTATTGATTGACATCTACAAGGATTTTCTAAACTAGTTCTCCCTAGTTTAAGAAAGCTGCTGCTTTGCAGAATATCTTCTTGTCAAAGTTTTGCAATATCCTGGGGGTGCATGAAGTTTAAAAACGAACTATGGTGTTTGCTTCTAAATTTTGGAAAATCTACTTACAGGCTATAGAAAAACATCTTATTAAGAAGTCCCGGGGAGGTCTCATTTTCATTGGAGAATGGAAGAATGGGCACTTGGAGAAGAAGATGGGGCATTTGGCCTGCTTTGCTGGGGGAATGTTTGCACTAGGAGCAGATGGTTCCAGAATGGATAAAGCTGGTCATTATCTAGAACTTGGAGCGGAAATTGCACGTACTTGTCATGAGTCATATGACAGAACTGGTAAGAATATTACACGAATAGTTACTTAGTCAAAGGTAACCTGAAAAATAATAATTTTCCCAGGAATTGGAAGAATAATGTAGAAGTATTTTTTCAATTTAAAATGAATTTAACACAGAAAATCATTTCTAAAAATTAGTTAAAAAAAAAAGAAAGGGGCTGAGCCCTGGTGGCATAGTGGTTGTGCGCGGGACTGCGGCCCACTGGGATGTAGGTTCAATTTCGGCTCCCAGGAGCAGAGGCTGGGCCTCCTACTCCCACCACCTGAGGGCAGTGATGCCTAAAATTAAAAGAAAAGAAAAGAAAAATTAGTTAAGAACTTGAATTTCAATTCTGAAAATGTGTTCTTATGTCAGATATTGTTTATATATTGTTCTTAAGTCTGAATACTATTTTTCTGTAATAAGGAATTTGAAGTAGCTGTAAGATAAAAGATAAAATATTTAAATTTAAAGATGTATTGGAAAGACATTATTGACAAGGGGACTTTTAAAAGTTTGTGGAAAAAGCCCTATTATCTTTTGATTCCATTTTTCCATAAACTTTTTGAAGTCTCTTGTACTTTAAGACACTTCAGCCATTTATTTCTGTTTCCACAGAACCAGAGTTGCTTAAAAGAACACAGTATTGACTGATTTAGATCACATTGCTTTGCCCATTCTCTTGTGAAAATAAAAATGTCCAAAAGATAACAGGACAACGGGATAGGCAATCCCTGGGTCATGGGACTCTGCCTTAGGGACTATTGCTGCTTATCCTGCAAGCAGGACTCAGTATAATAATAGGTGGCCTTGTTTGGTATTTTAACCAGTTAATTGGGAAAAAATACATTTATTATTAATAGTATTGTATACAAATTTGTATTTTAAATTGTTCAGAATCTTAGATTGGTAGTCTTTTGTACAAGTAACAGGAAGATTGTCTGATACCTTAATAACTGCAGTCTCTTTGCAACTCATCAACTCTCCATAGGACATATGTCTTTCTGGTCTGTGTAATTTATAAAATTACAAATTACCAGTAAGTCAAACAATTTTTTTAACTTTAAAATATTTGTTGCATACAACCAGTTTCTACTACAATAGAGGTATTCGTTTCATTCTAATTCCACAAGTAGTATGTAATTAAAAATTTGTCTTCATATTAATATTGAAACTCTTGATAACCAGCCTCAGCAATGGTAGGTTTTGAGAGAGGAAACAGAAGAAATCTAGTAAAATGGCCTAGCTTTTACTATATTTTTTGGAATATTATCTCAGTGTTTATGATATTATCATTCAAAAAGCATTTACTAAATGCCAAAGCGTATTTGCCCTATGGCAGACTTTCTTCAGTAAACTGAATTTCAGATCCATCTGAAGATGTGTGGTTCAAGTTTTATGCACACACCACAGTTTGATATTCAGTTTCTGAACACAATGCTGTCTTCTTTCAAGGCCTACAGTAGAGGTCATGCTGCTCAGGTTTAAGCAAGCTGGATAACCTAGAACTAGAGACCTAAATTTCTAGAATTCTCTTGTAAACAAGTTTGGGGGAAGCTAATTTTTATTTATTTGAACATGCTGTGTGTGTGTTTTGTTTGTCCTCATTTTGTTGGGTTTGGTTTGCTTTTGGACAGGGGAAAGGGATACCAAAAACTTGATCGTCACAGCCTTTGTGATTGTTTTGGAACCCTGGTGGCGTGGTGGTTACACATTGGGCTGCTAACTGCAAGATCAGCAGTTTTATGCCACCAGCTGCTCTGTGCTTTCTCTCCTGTAAAGCATTACAGTGTCAGAAACTGGGAAAGGCAGTTCTGTCCTAGCCTATAGTGTTGCCTTAAGTCGGCATCGAATTGAAGTCAGTGAATTTGGGTTTTTGTTTTGAGATTATTTAGAGTATTTTTGTTACTCTTGCAATGCTAAAATCTGGCTCTACTAATATATGTCTGTGGCTCTTGTGAAACCTTTTCTGAAAGAAACATAAAGACATCTCTCAAAGGAGGTTGAAACTATTCTACCTTTACCACCATGCAACATAGTAGAAGGAAAAGTGGCAGCTCAGTGAGAATGACAGTTTTGTATAGCTTCAACATAGCAATGGGGAAAGGCCTCAAAGCTGCCGTGAAAGCCCTTAAAAAGCCTTTCATATACTGTATTACAGCCTGTATGTAAATCATACTCAAGAAATACTGTGTCATATTGAAGTACATGTGTGATTGCCATGTGTTTTCAAACCTTTAAATGGCACATTACTGATGACATTCTTTGTGATGGGCGATTAGAATCTATATAGACGGGCTGTAAGAGAGTCTTTTAAAATTTTAAAATATATTGCTTCTTGTATATTATAATTTGCTTTCACTAAGAGGTATATCTATTACTGAGTTTAATTCAAAATCTCAAGTCTGAAATGTTCCTATTAAAAGAAATTTACATTACCTTGACTTTAAAAAATATTTTTTGCAATGCAATCTGTCATTTTAATTTAATTTAAAATAGTATATGTAATATGTGTATATCTACCTTTGCATTCATTTCTATAAGCTTAGTGAACTTTTTTCAACATAATTAGATTTAACGGTATGCCTAATATACATTATAAGAAATACTACTTGTCAGAATAATGGGAAACAAAAATGAACCTATTATAAGACAACAAAACATAGGTCTTTTAAAGTAGCACATTTGCAAAACAGGAACAATAAAAATGATTACAATAATAACTTAATTTCATACTATATTTGTGAGGGCAAAACTGTTAAATATGATTTTATTTTGATTATGTATTTCTTTTATCATGTTACAGCATTAAAGCTAGGGCCTGAATCATTCAAGTTTGATGGTGCAGTAGAGGCTGTGGCAGTCCGGCAAGCTGAAAAGTACTACATTCTCCGTCCAGAAGTGATTGAAACCTATTGGTACCTGTGGCGATTCACTCATGACCCAAGATACAGACAGTGGGGCTGGGAGGCAGCACTGGTAAGGAAGCCATTGTTTCATTTTATCTGCAAAAATGTTCAAATCCAATTCACCTGTTTGTTATTTTGCCATGTGTTCCTATCTCCATTCCCTGAAAAGAAACTGTTTGTCAATTTGAAGTCACGTGAACAGAAGTAAACCCTAGAATGCTGGTTTATCCTCTATTAGAAGTATTTCCCTATTAATTTTACCTTGTTACTGAATAGTTATAATGAGTTATCTGGAAGGTAGTTTTTCAGTATTATAAATAAGCAGTTTAATTTTCTGTACTGTCTTTTTGATACTTGGTGCTGGGGTGACGGGGGGACAATATAGAAGTGCTCAGGTTCACAATCTTGGATATTGGCTTGCTGCCAATGTATTTCAACTTATGTTTTGAGTATTTCCTTAATATTAAAATCTTTAAACCTAATTCTGTGCTGTAGAGTCTATCCGACTGTTAGCAATCACAAGTAGAATCAATGAATTGTTAAAATTGTTCCATATTAAAAGAAGCATATATATATGAAAGGAACAAGTTTTAATGACTTTTAAGTAATATAGATTTTATTGGGGGCTCTTACAGTTCTTATAACATTCAATACATCATTTGTATTAAGCATATTTGTACACATGTTGCCACATTCATTTCCAAACATTTTCTACTTGCACCCCCGGCATAAGCTCCTCTTTCCTCCTTTCCTCTAGTTCTTTTTTTTTTAATTTAAAAAAATAATTCCAGCTACCCATATTTCCCCCCCCCCTCCCCCTCCCCATGAACCCCTAATAATTTACAAATTGTTATTACCTCTTCATATCGTACACTGTCCAATGTGTCACCTCACCCACCCCCCTACCCTCGTTATCCGGACCCCAGAGAGGAGGTCACATGTAGATCCCTGAAATTAGTTCCCCCTTTTTACTCCACCATCCCTCCACCCTTCCACTATCACCACTCCCCCAACTAGTCCCGAGGGATCATCTATCCTAAATTCCCCATGTTTCTGACTCCAGTATACATCCCCTGGTCTAGCTGAATCTGGTAGAATTGGGATCATGATAGTGGGTGGGAGGAAGCAGTTGAGAACCAGAGGAAAATTGTACATTTATTTCATCGCTGCTACACTGAACCTTGACTGGCTCATCTCCTCACTGCAACCCCTCTGTAAGAGGATTCTTGGGATCTTCATGGTTATCCATTCTTGGGGAGAAACACCATTAATCCTTTCATTAAAGTATAGTTCATTTCCAAGACTAGGGCATTTTAATCTTCATATTTCTTAATTTTGGTAAGCATTACTACTTTTGATGAATATATATCAGTTGTTTAAGCTTGCAGTATAGATAGAGTCTGCGGTTACCTCAGATATTGTTAGAAATGTTAGTATGTTACTCAGACATGAAGAAGTAGGGCATTATGCACATCAATTTATAAAAAGAAATATATAAAGGTTTTAAAGTATCAAACAGAGAAAAGTTTATATGCCAGAAAGGTATACTCAACAATTTAGGAATAACACACACACACACACACACACACACACACTTCTCTCCATAACTCATGTCAGTCACTATGTACATTTATTCATGTGGGGATTGGAAATAGGAAGTTCTCCATCCATTTTAAAAGTCCTTCAGATCATACATAGCCTTTTTCCTTATCAGCTATATCTCCATAACTTTAAGACTCAGCACTCCCAAGGAAGAAGGAACTACGGAAGACTTTTCAGTAAGGCGATAACAAAAAGAACGGAATTTGATTATAGTATGAAAATTGGTGGATTTTAGAGACCCCGGCAGTATCCTACGGGTAATGTGATAAATTCAAGTTAGAGACACTGATGTTTCACTTGGCATTCAGATCTAGGTAGTTCTCATGGAGTTTAACAGTAAACAGAATGTCAGTAGACACAAGGTGGTTAACAGAACAGTAATAGCCACAGCATTTATTGATGTTACTTTTCCCTGGTCCCTTGGTCCAGAATTGGGACAAGAGCTACTAGTGAAACTCAGTGCAAGAGTTTCTGGCACGGTCGAGAAGGAAGATAGTCAACCTCTTGTCATAGAGGCTCAGCAACAGGACACACACCTGTCAGCAGCAGTGCCTGACACTTACATTTGTCAGGTAATAGTGTATGTAAGAGAGAGAAAAGAGTTTCGATGGAGGCAGGGGTGGGGGCACTTTCCATGACGGCCCCGCCCAGGCTGCCGCGGCCCTTCCTGCCTTGAAGACTCCCTTCCTTCCCCTCTTCCTTATTCAATATACAGAAATGCGTGAGAGAAAAAGAGAGAGAGATAAAAGATAGATGATAGATAGATAGATAGATAGGTGTATAGATAGGGCAATATGGTGATGCTATAATGAATCTGTGTCCCCTGATGCTCTCTGATAGATATTGATTCTTACTTAGAAGAATAAGGGCAATGCAGCTCCATAGGTTAATGCATACTTTCCTTTTAATGTTACATAAGTATGCCATCACTTTGAAACAATTGAACAATGCTACTCTTAATAGTCTTCATCACAATCACTTTTACTAGCTATGCATACAGCAGCGGTCTAATCACAGAAAAGGCTTTTAACCCTACACCCAAACCTTCTTCTATGAAGTAGGATGAGGACTTTACAGGATGAAGTAGAACTGCCCCATAGTTTCTAAGACTGTAGATCTTTACTGTAGCCCATTGGCCATTTTTTTTTGCCATAAACTACCTTGTCAGTTTTAACTACACCACTAGGATGCATTTTCTTGCACTAAATAAGGTGAAGTAGAAACCGAATGCACCAATCCCAACTGATCTACAAATTCAACTTTAATACACACATGAGGATGGATTTTGTTGGTAACCCAGGGACTTCCTGCACTTCTGAATCATGTGAGTCAGAAAGTAGAGAGAAGAATGACAGAGTGCAGACTCTCACTGAGAAACACATCAGTAATGTAGTCGCCTCCGAAGGTCCCGTGTGCCTGCACTCAAGTGAAGCGTGGCTTCATTCTTAATCCATGATGAAGAGGTTTGTCACATTCAAACTTAAGCTGACATCTACCCACGTTTGAGTTAGAGGAGTTAGGATTTTGTCTTTTTGGACTACATGAGCACACACACAAGCTCACAGTATGATTTGTCAACTGAAATTATGATACTCTAAATTCACATTTCAAAAGTATACCATGAGGTAAAGATGAGCAAGGAGAAACAAGTGAGGGCTTGAAATCTTAAATAGAATATCCTCACCACTCATTTGTTCTGTTGGGGATGAAGACTGCAGAGATAGAAAATAGTGACATGTCATTTCTTCTGAATGAGCTTTAGCCACTTGATTTATATCTTCAAACTCTCTAGCCTGAGTATATTAAGCATGAAAATTTGCCCTCAAGAAATAATTATCTACATATTAGGTATGCCTCTCTGTGGTTTTTCAGGATCCTTAAACTGTTCTGAAAACTCAGGATCATTTTGAAGAACACCAAGTTTAACAGTTCTTGTACTTAAGAAATTCAAAATACAGGTCATACCTGATTTACAATGTATTCAAGTTATAAAAAAACCACACTGAAGACCATCAGATTTTGTTGTTGTTGTTTGGTAGATATTCTCAGTAGTAGTAATAAAAGGGAACTTTGAAAAGTTTATGGAAAAATATAAAAACTAATGGAATTTTTTTATAAACCTTTTGAAGTCCTTTTCTGGGTGTTACATACAGTGTTGCAACACATGATTTGCTAATGTTACGATTCACAAGTCCCAAAGATAGTGATCATAGTTTTTAATGATACTGTTTTTAAAGATTATTTAAATATAGTTAATAAAAGGTATAAATGAAACAAAAAATGAATGTTTAAGGCACAACTGACTTAAACCCCTCTGTAATTCATTCCTGTTTTTAGGTAGAGAAAGATGCAAAACTGATGGAAAGACTTTAAAACCTAGCTATAATCAAAATAGAGCAGTCAAATGAGCAGCTTGACTTTAAAAAAAAAAACAGTTTTACTGCTAATAACTTAAAGTTAGGAAGGAGGAGAACCTGAAGAATAATAAAAGTAGCTAGACAAGGAACAGCCAGCCAGACTCATAATGATTAGTGCAATAACAGTCTTTTCATTGAACAGAGTTGAGTAGAGAAATAGGGAACATTGATGGCCTTCAACTTGTCACGCATGGCTAATTTCTGGGGTGTTGCATGCCTGCAGCAGCTGTGTTTTGGTCGCTTCCCACAGTGGGATTGTGAGTAGATGCCGTTTACTTGCATTTCCTTTCTTTAGTCTGGTGTGAAGGTGATGTGGAACCAGACTACTCTGCCACATTTTCCCCAGGTGTAAAATGGAAATATTGAGTACTTACCTCATAAGGTTGTTGTGAAATTTAAATGACTTAAGGCACATAAAGCTCTTAGAAACAGTTTTTACACACAGTATGTGCTTCAGAACTAATTTCTCTTAAGACTGTAATTACTATTTAAATGCAAAAGTGGACTCTTCCTGGCACTGGATAACACCTATGCTGCCTAATTCATAGACTCGTGATAATACATTGTCTGACATTGTAACTTGTATACAGTCAATATGAACTTTTATTGTTATCGCTGTGGAAAGCTACTTAGCAATACATTTTGGCATGCTTGAATTATTGTTTGTCCCTAGGATGCATGAAATTGCATTTTCATTTTAAATTCAAACTGATTCCCATCTCGATTTGTTGAAATGTGAAGCTTTCTTGTGTCAGAAAGTTCTCTGAATTCAGTGGATACAGTGTAAGAGCCTATTGACCTGAGAAACAATTCCAGCAGCACTCGTGTGTGTAAGGAAGACTTCTATATCAAAGAGTATTGTGTATTGAGAAAACAGCCCAGTCCAGTCCAGATCAAGTCCATAAATCTGATATTAGCACATGTGTCCAATACTAGTTCATAAATGCCTCCCAGATTCACGCAGCAGATGCAATGATGCTGAATGGAGAAAGACCACAGGCTGGTGGATGGGAGGTTTTGTGGATCCAGTGGTGGTAGAAGCATCTCCACGTGGCTCCTCCAGCTCCTGAGTTTGTTTCCTCAGTAGGAGGGTGAAACAGGAGAGAAAAAGAGAGTGACTGCCTCTTCTAATGGCAGAATCAAGAGAGAGGAAGTTCCCAGAATCCTCATGAGAAGGTCACACCACAAGGAAGGAACATCAGGCTGTGACTGATTGACAGACTAGACTCTACCCCTTTATTCTTTTATCAAGTTGACATGAATTTATGTAACTACAATAGCCTAATTTGTACTTAAAAATTAGGAAAACACAAAATGTGCTTGCAAGAGTATAGAGTGTTAGTGAGGGAGAAATTCCACAGCAAGCAGATAACACAGTTAACTTTTCTAGTATGAGAATATTTCTATTTGATAATAAATTTTCTTCTTTTTTTTAGAGGAAAACACTTTTTAAAGTTTTATTTTTAATAAATCTTCTTAAAAGGTTAGCCTAGTTTCTTTCCTTGCCACCCCCCCCCACGCATACACAATATACATTATATTCAAGAAATACATTATTCTTCAAATGTTGAAATCCTGTGGAATAAATGTTTTTGTCTGCTGTCTTTCACAGGCGATTGAAAAGTATTGCCGAGTGAGCGGTGGATTTTCTGGGGTCAAAGATGTGTATTCCTCGACTCCCACACATGATGATGTGCAGCAGAGCTTCTTCCTTGCTGAAACATTAAAGTAAGTGTATGTCTCTTTACACTTATTATTCATCTAGGCTGGCTTACTGGATAATCACCATACAGTGAATTATTATTATTGTACACTAAACTGTATTACAAATAGAATGAGTTTGGGCCTTAAAAGTTTACCTATACCTCAAGAAGAAGGACTTAAAATAGAAGGTAGTTATTTATTTATTTTTAGAAGATACTTTATCAAATAGTTTATTACCTTTAAATTATTTGTTCTTAACTCTTCAATGTACATTAAAATCACTAGGAAGACTCAGTTGGCCTAAGACGAAGTCCAAGGATTTATATTTCTGACAGGCTTTTAGATGATGCTGATGATGTTGGTCCCAGGACCAAATCTTGGGAAATACCTTCAGACTAATCATGGCGTTTTATTGGTACTACATGGTGTCTGACCATAATCACCAACTTCACAGTGAGGTTTTTGATATATACACAAAATATTAACATTGGAAAGGGGGGGAAAGACAAGTTTATTATTTGGGCTTACACTTAAAATCCCAGACTGAGCTCTCTGGTAGGTTAGTATGGAAGAAGACAGAGTCCTTAAATATGACTACTTCCCTAAATCTATTTAAAGTGCCTATCTCTTCCTGAACCAAAACCCAAACTCACTGCATGGAGCCAGTGCCGACTCCTCGTGCCCCTCTAGAACAGTGTGGAGCTGCACCCGTGAGTTTCTGAGACTGGCACTCTTCACAGGCTTTCTGTCAAGGAGCAGCTGGTGGTTTTGAACTGCGGATCTTGAAATTAACAGCCCAGTATATAGCCCTGTACCACCAGGACTCCATAACAGAATCTCTGGATGTCTCTTATAAATTCTATATTTCTGTACATTTACTATACATACGTATATATCTTATATTTAAGAGTTGTTTAACATACACTTATTCAATTTAATACCTACTAAATTCTAAGCATTGTTCAGTGGACAAAAAGCATGAAAACCCCTGCATTCTTAGAGTTTTAGTATCCTAAATATCTACCTTATGCTGATATATTTAAAAAAATTATCTCTAGTACTATTTCCAGCTTTTTAGAATGTGCATTATAGAGCTCTCTTTGTTCCCTTCTCCCAACATTTCTTTAAACCTTCTTTTACATTACTTATCTTCCCTGCCCTTCTCAAATCTATATTTGACCCAAATCCAGACTTGGGATACTTGACATTGAACCAATAAGTACTGTTACCTAAAATGCACTCAATTTTCAAATTTTTCCATTTGTTACAAAATTATACATTGTAGCTATCATTTACCCCAATCTAGGACCCAGTAAAGGAGATCATTTGTTATAATTGATTTTCTTCTCTTTTTAAATTAAGAACAAAGCTTCCCTGTGTTTTGTGAATCTTTTATGGTACTGTTATTTTTAAAGAGTTAAAACTAGTTGTTTAGAAGAGTATCGTTCAATTGAATTTTTCTGATGGCTTCCTCATGATAAGATGTGGGTACATGATTTGGGGCATGTCTTTACACAGATGATAGATAGATCCTTTTCATTGCATCTGCCTGGGTTTAAGGTTAACTAAATGAAACATAGCTCCCAAGTATTTAACTGAACTTCTGACTCTGATTGCAAGTCTGGGTGCTTCCTAACTGTCCTCCAGTTCTAGGACACACTGAAAGCTATTATATTCAATTCACAATTATGGTTTATTACAAGGAAAACATACAGCTAAAAATCCATCACAGGAAAAATGCTAGAGCAGAGTCTAGAGGTTCCGAATACAGTGTTTCTACTTCGCTCAGAATGTATTAACCAGTGTCCGTAATTGTTACTGGAGCTTCCTTAGGTAGACATGACTGCCGGATTAACTGTTCATGTGATTGACCTCAATGCCCAGATCAACTGGTACCATGTTTCTAAAAATACCTACCCTAAATAGTATGATTAATCTTTCTGCCGTAGTTAACCTCCACCCAAACAGCCCTACCATGATCCAGTGTGTCCAACCCCGGTCTTTAACAAAGACATGCTTATCAGCTATGACATAGGTCACTTCTTAGAAGCCAGGGCAAAGCCACATTCTTCACTACTCAGGACATGATCTAAGGTATCACATTTAGGCCATTCATGGTGATTTTCAATTTTGAATTTAAGGTTAAATTTTATCATAAGGTCATGTAAAGATACCCTTTTGCTTTTGTAATTAATAAAGGATGTGTGCAGTGTTGTCTTTGAGACCATGTGTATGTCTTTGTCCCCTAGTCTTTGATCCCATGTTGTCGGTATTCATTGTTGATTTCTGTCTGAATCAGCTCTACCCGTCAACTCCTGTCCACTGCCAGTGAGTTACCTCCAACTCATAGTCACCCTCCGGGAGGGAGTAAAACTTGCCCTTTGGAGTTCTGAGGCCATAAATCTCTCCTGGAGCCGAAACCGTGGTCTTTTTCTGTAGAGCAGCTGCTGGGTCTGAACCACTGATCTGTGTAAGAGTCCAATGCTTGCCCTACAGTGTTACCATTAACACTTAAGAGTGTTTCAGTGTAACAGGATGGAGTCGTCTTCAGGATAGTGGTTATGAGGTCGATGTTTCAGATTGACTGGTGTACCCCAAATGTTGTTGTTGTTGTTGTTTTTGTTAGGAGTCCTTCATGACCCATAGGGACTTTATGCACAACCCTGCCCAGGCCTGCACCATCCTCACAATGTGCCTGAGCCATTGTTGCAGCTGCTATGGACAGTCCATCTCCTTGAAGATTTTCTTTTCCTTCGCTGCTGCTCTAATAGATCTTTCTCTGGGGATCCATCTTTCCTGACAACATGTCCAGAATATATAGGACAAGGTCTTGCTATCTTTGCCTCATGGAGCACTCTAGCTATGACTTCTTCCAAGACAGATCAACTTATTCTTTTAGCAGTTTATGATACTTTGGAAAGTCTTGTAAAAAGTATCCAGAATCAGAATTGCTTTAGACTCTTCGAGAGCAATGTGACAGCTAGAAGCCTTGGAGCAATTTCATCAAACTGATGAGAGATGATGAATTCCTTAAGTTCTAAGTATTTACCTGTATTAGGTCTCAAAAACCTGTTCCCATGTGCTCTTTCTAAGTAAGCTTTTGGGAGATGTGATATACCAAGAGAAATAAAGTTATAAATAAAACCAAAGACATGGCATACAAAGAGCAAATGAAAAGAGATAATTATTCCAAATTGAATTATGTAGAAGGTTATGAAAAAAACTGCTTGAAGACTGGATTTAAAGAATTTTGGTATCTAAATATCTTTTACATCATCGGGGTGGGGGGGGTTGTACATCACTTAGCACAATCCATACGTACATATATTGTGCCAAGCACCTTCGCGTGCCTGCTGCCATCATCATTCTCAAACCATCTGCTTTTCCACCTGAGCCCCTGACATCAACTTTTCATCTTTTCCCCTCCCTCCCTGCTCCCCGCTTCCCCACTAACCCTTGATATTTTATAAATTATTATTATTCTGTCATATCTTACACTGCCCAACGTCTCCCCTCGCCCTCTCCTCTGCTATCTGTCCTCCAGATAGGAGGTTATGTAGATCCTTGTAATCAGCTTCCCCTCTCTACCCCACCTTCCTCCACCCTTCCAGTATCTCCACTCACACTACTGGTCCTGAGGGGTTCATCCGTCCTGAAGGTAAACAAGCGGCCATCTAGCAGAGTGTAGCAAAGCCCACGTGGAAGAAGCACATCAGCCTGTGTGATCACAAAGGGTTGAAGGGAGCAGGTATCAAGCACCAAGGATCAAGAATCACATCATTATGAATAAGGAGGAAGGCCCATTTGTGGGCAGTTGGACATCTCCTGACAGAAAAGTCGTGGGGACGAGATGGCCAGTGAGGGTGCAGTGAAGTAATGATGAAACATACAACTTTCCTCGAGTTATTAAAGACTCCCCCGCCTCAACTATTATTTTTACTTTACAAATTTACTTTACAAATCTAGCTAGACTGGAAGAGGTACACCAGTACATACAGACAGGAACTGGTAACAGAGCAAACCCAGGTATCTAAATATTCTAAAAGTTGATTTATGCTATTAGTGGAGATTTTAACTTTCTTATTAATGCTACGTACATCTCTGTCCAGTTTACAGATGGAGAGAGGAATTGTGCAAGGAAGGAAAAACTGTGACTAGCTTTAAGTGAATGTGAAATTACTGAAGACTTTTATTTAGAGTCTAGATTGCTTTATAAGAAAAGGTAAAACAATAAGACGCTGCCACATTTTCCCTTTACAAGAAGGAGGAACCCATTCTTTGTTCATGGTTTTGTTTTCTTCAAAAGTGATCTCTTCGTTGGTTTTAGTAAAACAACAGCTGATCAAAAGTCCCTGTATTTAAAAGAATTCAAGGAACATAGCTCCTAGAACATAGAGGAGTGCCAGTTTCCCCAAAGAACTCTGTAATTATTAAAGGAGTTATCTCCCATTTGATTGCTACAAAACACTTTGTAGCATTTACTTTCCTAAACCAGTGTCTTTTAACAAACATCTTGAATGAGAAGTGTATCGTTTTAGATCTCCACCTCAGAGTCCACATTCATTCATCTTGTCATAATTAGGCTTTCCTTGAATTTCAGATTGTTTTGCATCTTTACATGAAAGACTGAAATTGAGAAAAGTTTACATACTGAGGCTGCATTTTAATTAGTACTTCTGTGTTCATGTAAAAGTATATCATCTTGAAATCCCTAAGAGAAATAGAAAGTGAGTTGGGAACAGAGTCTTTTAAATAAGTTTTGTTATTAAAGTAAATATATTACCATAAAGAAGACCAAGTTTAACATAGTGCTTCTCTACTCCTAGTGGCATCAAAATCTGGGGCAGAAATTTGTGTGTGTGTGTGTGTGTGTGTGTGTGTGTATGTGTGTGTATCACTTTTAAAACTCACATAACACGAATATTCTAAGTATGACAAAATTAAAAGGATTTTAAAGAAATAATAGTTACATGAAAAGATGTTACACAAGATGTTTATTTCTGTTATAATCATAAGAATTGCTTTGTGCTCACTGACTAAATAAAGATGATACATCCACACAGACAATTGGCAATAACAGAAGCCTTTTTAATAACAGGAAATTATTTATGTTAAGCTATGATGCACACATTCATATATAAGACAGATGCATAGTTGAAAAACATAATGTTCACTGTCGTTTAGCTTAATTGATATTATTTGGGTCTTATCAAAAAATGTTACACTTCTGCATTCAGAAAAAAAAAATTAAGCAAGATTTGCGGTCATATTTTTCATCCTCAAGTATAGTTGCTGTTTTCCTGTCTGCAATCAAAGTTTTTTGAGCTGCAAAAATATTTAGAAGTTATACAGCCCAACAAACACCATTCTAACCTCCTCTCCCCAAGAGTCCTAATGCTTGTCGCTCCTTGCAGTATTCAACTTCATAAAGGCAAGGGCTTTTCCTCTGCACTGCCCTAGTCTCCCCAGTGTTTTCTCTCACAGTATACAGGAACTCAATATAATTATGTTTTGATTTAGTAAATCCATTTTTAGCCTGTTTATGTAAGGGGAAACCTCTTAAGTAGTTTTTAATTATATCACTTTATTTATATCCAATTGTGTTTTTTAAGATACTCCCTTATCATCCTTTATAAAATTTTAAATTGCTCCATTACCCCCTATCATTTTCCTCGGTCTACTTTCTGCATAGCATTTTTCTCCTAACACTACGTATCTTATTAAGTTGTGTATAAGTCAAGTTTTCAACACATTCTGATGCAGTTTTTGTGGTGAACTTAGGTGCCTTGGCGGATATTCAGGTTGGCTTATATTTAAGTATATATGGTAATTTCCTTAGTCATTTCACCATCTAAAGGGAGGTAATTGAGTATATTTTGGTTTTGGGGGGCCTGGCATAAAGTAGGTGCTTTAATATTGAAGATTTATTGGATAAAGGATAGAGTATTTGACTCTCAGGGAGACAGCTGGTAAACTGATTTTATTTTAGAATATCTTGCGGACATGGGAGGTGGGAGGGTGAAGAAATAGCAGGCCTGTTTTGTTTCTGGGTTTGGCCTTCGGCCTTGGTATCAGTATTTTGTTTAGTGCACTGATGTGGCAGGCGGGGCAGTGGGAGACAGAAGTTTAGATGGCCACAAGGAAGAGGAACGCAAAACGGAGCAAACGGACTGCTGATAGAAACAGTACAACGTTGGTAAGCATAAGGCGCAACAACTCAAACTTGCTGCGCATGGTGTCTCAGAAATCCTACAGGACAGAGTAGACTTGCCCGTGCGTTTCCAAGACTGACTGACTATTGACAGGAGTAGAAAGCCTTGTCTTTCTCCTGAGGAGGAGCTGGTGGTTTCAAATTGCTCGCCTTGCGGATCATAGCACAGTGTGTAACCACTATGCCAGCAGGGCTTCTAAATACCAGGCAGTTCTTCTCAAACTTGAAATGCATCCGAATCACGTGGAAGGCTCTTAAAACAATTGCTGAGCTTCATCAGCAGAATTTCTGGTCAGAAAGTGTACATTTTCTACGTGGAGCCTCTACGTTTGCATTTCTAACAAGTTCCCAAGAGCTGCTGGTGTGAGAAACCACACTTTGAGAACCACTTATGCCTCAGCCTCAGTAAACCGACTGAGAATCAGAGGTTGGTCTATACTGACAAGGAAGGTGGCAGGACGTACAGTCTTGCAAAGTATTGCTTAACTGTTGTACTTAAGAAGTCTAGTCTCCTCAGATGCACTGGATGGCCAGAACCATGGTCTAGAAGTGTTTAAACCATGTTTTAACAAGCCAGTGACAATGCAAGCCAAATATCAAATGCTGGAGTGTGCCCTGGCACACATGTGCAGTGACTTTCGTTTGCCTGTCTTTTTTTTTTCTACAGTAGAGGGAGCTACAACCCAAATTGTATTTATATAACAAGTGGATATAAAGTAGCTATTTTCCTTTAAGATCCTTTCCCATTTGTCTTTTTTTCTGTAAATCAACTTTACAGAGGTGTCTCATTTTTTAAT
This sequence comes from Nesogale talazaci, assembly GCA_004026705.1. Classification (NCBI taxonomy): domain Eukaryota; kingdom Metazoa; phylum Chordata; class Mammalia; order Afrosoricida; family Tenrecidae; genus Nesogale; species Nesogale talazaci. The sequence goes on from PVJH01001105.1 coordinate 65,281, forward strand.
GTGTGCCCTTTTCTTTCTTTTTTTTTTAGGCGGGGGGGAAGGGCTATTTTGTTTGTTTGTTTTGTGGGGCGGAGGGCATCGCTGCCCCCTAGTGGGAGTAGGAGGCCCAGCCTTGCTCCTAGAGAGCTGCTGGATATGAATCACCAACCCTGTGGGCCACAGTCCCACACACAGCCACTGTGCCACCAGGGCCCAGCCCCCTTTTATTTCTTTTTACATTTTGTTTGTGTATGAGTGTGTATGTGTGTGTGTGCACGCGCGCTGTAGGTGAGAGTATACATCGCAAATTTTCCAGTCAATATTTGATACATAATTGTTCCCAGACATTGATGGCAGCCCCCACTCCACCCTACTGTCTACTTGGGTTCCCCATTTCCATTCACCTGATGTCCCTGTCCCTCCCTGTTGCCGTGTGGGTCGTGTATAATTGGTTGATCTAAGAGCACATTCTTCACGGGTGCTATTGTTTGCTTCTGCTCCCCTCTTTGATTTGGTAGGTGGCCTCTGGGAGTCTCTAAAAGTTTCACATTAGAAGGCTGTCTCTATTACACTATTAAAGAGCAGTAGTCTCGGAGTTGGGGAATATCGGGCTCATAGGTCATAAAAGACCCAAAAAACATCAATAATATCCAACACCACACACCTCACCAAAGAGAAGCAATGCCAGCCATCACATTAAGAGAGCCACCACTCATCACAGGGTGAGTTAATGAAATGTTTCATCAAATGGCCCTTGACAGAAAAAAAAGTTTCCTCACCCCTCTTCCCAGCCCCTTTCAGACCAGAAAGTTTGCCCATTTTGTTGTTGTACATTGTTTAGCCCATTCCAACCAGGACCTTCTGCTCTCGCCTTGGCTCAGAGTGGTTGGCAGGCTAACTGGGCAGCTCTTCTTCTCCCTTCAGCGTAAGAGACTGCAGTTCATGGGGGGCATCCGTCCTGGGATTGATTGCTCCCGTATGTGTTTGGTTTTCGGTATTCTGCTTCACCCTAGTCAGGAAGAGATCAATAGTTGCTTCCTAGATGACCACTTAGAAGCTTTTAAGATTCCAGTCAGTACTCATCAAAATAGCATGTAGAGCATTGTCTTTTGAACAGTGGTTTACCACTTGACCAAGATGTCCCCTGAGAATATGGTCCATGACCTTCAAGTCTAGGAGTGAATCATACATTATATCATGATTTTGTGTCAGGCTTCTTTTTTAGCATGATGGTTTTGAGATTTCTCCATTTTATTGTATATATCATTCATTTTTATCTTCCTTTTTAAGAGAGTCGTAGTCTATTATGTCAGTATTCGACACTTTGTTTTCACATTCACTTTTTAATGGTCCCTTGCTCACATTTTAAAGAATAAATCCAAAGGGAATTATTCATATTTTTGTGAATAAATGTCTTGTTCATTTTCTTTCTGGGAATTTAAATTCTAATTTTACTTAGTTATGACAAGTGATTTAATACTTAGTTGATGATTTTAAATGAGTTGAAATTACTGACTTAAAAGTAATTTCATCTAATTTAGTATCAACTTGCCATAAGTAAATAAAATTCTGAATGCTTTCAGTCTGATTCTTTCAACACTCAAGTTTACTCAAGATCCTTAGTTGAGCTTGGCTTTTTAAAAGTTCAAATAAAACTACTCTTTTTATAAACAATTTATTACATATTTTTTTCATAATTAGCCAAGTTTGCTAATTAACTGATTTTTTAGGGAAATATCTTATGATTTTTAAAAATAGTTATTAATGTATGAGTAAAGTTATAGAGCAAGATACTGCAGAGGTATCAAATTATTAATTGTAATATCTAAAAAGTAAATATTCATGAGTTTCACTGATTTTTATCAGTGTTTTTGTATGTTTGAAAAATTTCATACTAAAAAATAGAAAAAAATAACTTGCGCAAATAACTACAGTTACCTTAATTTGCCTGTCTATGAAGTTATTCTTAGAAAAAGCAAATGAATATATAGTTAGCTGACTAGACTTAACTCTAGTTTCCTTGAGAATAAAATTCTACTATGCTTCAAAGGTAGATAATGATTTTATGAACAAAACATCAACACTAGTATGGCTTTTACATTTTGAAGTACAGAAATCAATGCTCTGGTTGAAGATAGGGATTCTTAGACAAAGAAGACATAGTTTGAAAAAGAATGAAAGCAAAGCCACTATTCCCTTCCTTTTGCCTTTGATCTCGCTGTAATTGGATATGAAAGTTAATCTCTGACTCTTAGTGTTCTTATAGGTTGCCAGTGAGTCTTTACTCCAGCTTTTGGAAACCGAATTAAATGTTTTCTCCCCCTGTGCCACATTCATGAGCGTTAGTATGTGTATGTTTCAGTTCACTATTGTGACTGTTCTATCAGTCTAGCTAATGTCCCTATTTTTCACTGACCCTTCACTTTGCGGAATTTGCTGTGTGTTTTGAGAGATGGATGATTTTTCAGCTGGGTAAATAAAATAAGTGTCCTCGGGTTCCCTGTTCTCTGCTTACTTATCCTTGAAGGCTGACTTGCACAGTAAGTTCAAGGAATAAATAGTATCAACTCTCAGACAGGGACCCTGTAGTGGTCCTACCACACGGCCAGTGGTTCAGACTCACCAACATCTGTTCTGTAAAGATTACAGGCTTGGGAACCTTTGGGGGGCAGTTCTACTCTGTCCTACTGGAATCAGCATTTTGGCAATGTGTTTTTTCTCAGAATTCTATTATTTGAGAACCAAAACATATGTGAACTACGCTCATGAGAAACTGATAGTCGATACTAAATCTCTTATTAAAATAAGACATATTCTGCAGCCAATTAAGCCGACTGTCCTCCTCCTTGTGGGGGCCGGTGTGCACTGGCTGCAAACAGCAAGCCTCCTGGGTAGTGTCCGCAGTTTCTTGTCCTGTAGAGGCTGCCCTAAGGGACCTTGGAGACAAACAAGCCTTGGCTGCACTTCGATGCCTCGGGCCTGGCTAATTTCTGCTCTTCCTAAACTAGGCTCCAAACTGGGATGCAAGGTGCTTTGGGGGATTCTTCAAGGCATGGTGGCTAGAGTCCACATGTGCCAAGTTATCATGTCCATTCGCACAAAACGGAGGTCTTAGACAAGGCCAAGTTCAAGTTCCCTGGGAGCCCGAAGATCCACATCTCCAAGTAGTGAGGCTTCACAAAATTTAATGCTGATGAGGCAGCGCAGAGCTACCCAGGCCTTCATGAATGCAGGGCCCACCACTTGCCCAAGGGGCCACGGTGAGGGATGCACTTGACTCCACAGCTGTCCGGGATAAGGCGCTTCTTAGCCACAATGTTCTCAAACTCATCGTACCCTGATTAAAAAAAAAAGAATAGAAATGGGGGTAACTGCAAAACGAATAAATAAATAAGACATATAAAAATAAAAGTTTAAAGTGTTTATATAGGCAAGTGCTGAAATGTCTAAGGTGGTTGGATTATGACGACTAGGTTATCAGGTTGAAACCACTATCCCATAAAAAGGTCCCATCTTGGCAAGTCAAGGGGCATTTCTTTAGAGTCACTACGAGGCAGAGCAAACCAATGGCATGAGCGTGTTTGTACTGCTAGCATAAGCAGCCCTAGTTATGCAGCGAGTAAGCACCTGGCTGCGCACTGTAAGGATGGCAGTGTGAACTGACCTAGAAATTCTGTGCAGAAAAGACCTGTTGATCATCATCTTTAAAGGTTACAGATTAAAAAAAAAAAAAACCCTACAAGCTATTTCTGCTTTATCACGTGGAGTCAGTCTGCATTGTAATTGGTACCCAGCAATAATATAGTCATGAAGGGTTGAAAAGTTGCTACATGATATATAAGATCATATAGGTGTAATGAAGCAGAAAAGATGGATCCAGCCTGAAAAAATAAATGCTATCTCATAAGACTATTTGAAAATTATCCTGATTAAAGACTATTCCCTATAAAATAGTGTGAGGTGAAATTCTAGACTCAAACAGCAAGGGCATGCATGCATGAAAGAGAACCAATCATGAGCTAAGATGCAGAGTACCTGCACTTTCCCTCCAGTTCCTTTACCACCCCCTATGCTTACATGGGACTGGAGTCAATGGAAAACAAATAGAAATAATAGAAGACTATATGTTAAATAAATGCATAGTAAATATAAAAATCTATATTAAATCTCTAACATGGAAACTATAATGCAATCACTGACTAATATACTGAATAGGTTTAATACCAGAGTAGACATAGCAGAAGAAAGATCATTGAATTGAAGACAGCAATTGAAACTACCACAACAAAATAAGAGGAAAAAGAATTTTTTAAATGAAAGAGCACCAGTGAGCTCTGGGACAACTTCAAGTGGCTTATCATATATGAGGAAACTTCAAAAAGTTTGTAGAAAATTAATTAATTTTTGAAGTCCCCTCTCATGAAACTAGAGTCTTTAAAGATGTGGCAGAGCATAGAGACAAAACATTGAGGAAATAATGGTCAGAATTTCCCCAAATTTGATGTAAATCATACATGCAAAGATCAAAAAACTATGCAAACAAAAAACTATGCAAACCGCCAACACCAGAAACATGAAGAATTTTTCATCATAACCCATCATAGTGAAATTGCCCAGAATCAGTAATAAAGAAAAATATCTTAAAAGCAATCATAGGATAATGACAGCTATACAGAGAAGAGGTGATAGCACATATAAAAAGCATATATAAAGGTAACACAGTTATCACCAGAAACAAAATCCATATGCCTCATGAGCACAAATATAAAATAAACCAAATTTTAGCAAATCAAGTTCAGCAACTTATTAGTTTTATAATGTACTATGTTCAAGTTGATTCACCTCCGATAACAAATAGTTTGTTTGGCATTTGCAAATCCATCAAGGAACTAAAATAGTCAATCACATGATCATGTTAGAATAGACAGAAATGGCATTTGAGAAAATCTATAGTCTATTACTGGTAGAAACTCTCATCAGACCAGGAATAGAAGGAAACTTCCTCAATCTAAGAAAAAAAAAAGACATCAGTAAAAATCTTATAACTAATACCCTAATAAATGTTTTCCTTATAAGATAAAGCAAATGACAAGTATGTCTGCAGTCATCACTTCTGTTCAATGTTATATTGGATTTTTCTGGCCAGTGCAGTCAGACCAAAAAATAAGAAAAGACAAGCAGACTGAGAAGGCCAGGGATGACATGACATATAGAAAACTGTATGGCATTCACACACACACACACACATACACACACACACACACACACCTATAACAACTAGTCATTGAATTTTGCGAGGTTACAGATATATATTAAAGTTAATTGTACACCTGGGCTGAGCCCCGGTGACGTAGAGGTTGTGCGCGCGACTGCGGCCCACTGGGATGGAGGTTCAATTCCAGCTCCATGGAGCAAAGGCTGGGCCTCCTACTCCCACCACCTGAGGGCAGTGATGCCCCCCCCCAAAAAAAAAACAACCAAAAAAGGAATAAAAATAAAGTTAATTTTACATTCACTTACAAAGATGTGTCTGTGTTTCCCTGTCCTTGGACATGTAAGAATTGGAGGCAAAGAAGTAGGACCTTGGAGAAGTCTGGGGTCAGTTTGCTCCATTGCACCCACCCCACCTCGAAAAAAACTAAACTCAATTATGAAGGCTACCAATTAGCAACCAGAAATTGAAACGGGGGGAAAGAAGTCACCCACATGAAATATTTGAAGATAAATATTGAGAAAATATGTTAAGGACATGTACACTGAAAAGCCAGGAAGACTGTTGATGATCAAAGACTGCAGCCTCCAACCGTACTAGAAAGAAAAGAGAATTCCTCACAGTCGGACCAGAAGCACCAGGATGAACAGATAAGCTTGGAGTTACTAAGAATTTCACTTTACTTGCTTTCATAGTCAGTGTCCATGGAAGCAGCAAGCAGAGAATTCAACAGTGTCCTGCATTGGGTAAATCTGCAGCAAAGAGCGTTTTTAAAGTGTTAGGAAACAACGGTGTCACTTTGAAGACTAAGGCGTTGTCAGACCCAAGCACAGAAAATTGAGTTGCTTCATATGCATGTGAAACTGGACAATGAAAAAGGAAAACGAGAAAAACTGAAGTGTTTGAAAATAGACCATCCTGGTAGTGTTGGGGAAGAATATAGGATATTTCTTGGACTGCCAGAAGAATGAACACATTCATTTTGCGGAAGTGCAGTCTAAATGTGCCTCAGAATCGAGGATGAAAAGACTGCCTCACATACTTCAGACATGGTATCAGGTAGAACCAACTTTCTGGAGGGGACAGTCGAGTGTCAGGGAAGAAGGCAGCCCCTGGATGAGATGGATTTGACTGCAACCCAAGGCGCACACATGAGGGTGGTGCAGGACCAGGCAGTATCTTGCTAGGAGTCAGTACTGACTCGATGACTCCTGAAAACAGCCTCTAACCACAGAGATCCCTGGGTAGTACAAGTGGTTAAGAACTTGACTAACTACTCCCCAAAGGATAGGCACTTCAAACGAGATGCCTCGCAGTCTGTTTCCAAAAGGTCACAACCTCGAAAGCCCCATGGTCTAGTTCCAACTCTGCACACCTGGGGCTGCCATGAATCCCAGAATTGTTCTAGCTTGAACCCTATCATTTAAAGGATAGTTTAAAAATAATGGATTCCTTAGGTAGTAAGGAATAGTTACCACAATCAACTGCTAAGCAAAAGGTTGGAGGTTCCAGTGCCCCGAGGGGAATGAACCTCAGAAAGCCCTGGCTATCTTCTTCCCCCAGTGGAGCCAATAAACACTCCATGTTTTATAGGTCTGTTCTCAAACATACGGTCTCACCATAAGCTGGAATCTACTCCAGGGCATCACGTAGATTTTTTGCTTCTGATTTTAAATAATGATACTTACTTTTGTGATCTAGAATTTTCACATTCCTCACCTCTATGATGTCACCTTACTTCCTGGGAGTGAGGTTAGTTGTAGTTATTCTTAAAAAGAATGAAATTTAGGCCAACCCAAGAAGTGTAAAAATGCTATCCATGAGACCCTGAGGCCCAGCTAATCACTGCCTAAATCAAAAGTGAAAGCCCAAATCTCCTCTCTATAGAGTCTAATAGTTTGATGACTCCCCAACTAGGATTCAGACTTTCCTTAACATTATAGGTAAGATTTGTGGTGTATGTTGGCTCTTAACCATTTTTAATTTCTAAGTGATCATTTGACTTGATGTGCTGGTGGAGATTCTTGCTTTCATATAAGCAGTGCTGCCATCCAGTCTCCTCTCATTGAGTTGATTCTGACTAAGAGCACAGAACTTATAGGACAGAGTAGAACTGCCCCTGTGGGTTTCTGTGGGTTTCTCCAGGACATCTCTGTCACCCATTGTGAGGTTTAATTATTTAACCTTCCAAGGAGCCATGACTTTTGGACAAAGTTGTCTGAAACCTTTAACAGCTTAAAGTACTTGCTACTTCAACTACAAAATACTAATAATGTATTTGGAGAAATAGTGTCTAAAAGTTCTGTCTCTGCCCAAATAATGTGCTTTATGTATTTCTTTCAGTGTTTTTGAGTAGCCAGGAACATACTGTATGTGATTTTTTAAGAGAATGTCTTTGTTGCTTTATGAGGTTTTAATAGGTATATAGGTTTTCCTGTTGTTTTGCTAATGTCTTATTATAGCAGGACTACTTGCTTGTTACTTACTGAATTTTATCCTCTAGAACACATCGTTTGTGATTTTGACCATTTGAGCAATTGAATCAGACTGCTGTTCTGTGATATCTTTTTCATCTCAGCTGCTCAAAATAGGCTATGAGTTTCCTTTGCCATTAGATTTGAGGTTGCTTGACAGTCATGTTGAATTCTAATTGAAGTTCTTCTCCCTCGTTTACTTTCAGATATTTGTATCTGCTGTTTTCTGGTGATGACCTTTTACCTTTAGACCACTGGGTGTTTAATACAGAGGCGCACCCTCTGCCTGTGCTACACTTATTCAATACCACACTTTCAGGAAACCCTGCTGTTCGATGAAAGCAACCCCGAAGGACCGTTTCACCTGTGTCTTGTTTACATGGACCACTGCAGCAATATGCTGGCCAGGGGGCTTGTAAAAACCTGGACCTCCGAAGTCAGCATGGCAGAGGAAAAAGTGACTCTTCCTTGCAAGAATTTCAGCTTGTAGATACATCAACTTTGAAATTATTCCATTTTATACCTGACCAAAACATGTTCCAGTACGTGTAGGACAGGGACCTGGTAAGCTTTGATTCTTAATGGAATGGTCACTGAGATACGATGCCTATTATTACTACATTGTTTGTAGAGTCCTGAGCCTGGAGCCTCGGCGTCCTCAGAACAGTGGGATGGACAGGAGTATGGACACAGCCTTGCAGGAGTGCAGCTGGCCATTGGAACCAGTCAAATATTTGTTTCCTTCCTCAGTGGAGCAGCTTTCAGATGAATTATTTACACATTGCTTAATCCCGTCTCCATTTTAATAATGGGATGAATTAAGAACAAGAACAGTATAACTGCATCAGCAGCAAGATTTTTTTTTTTTTTAAGTACTGAAGTACTTAGCCCTGTCCGATTTTTCAGGTTCCCCATTGGATGACCAGACTGGCAGCCATTTCAGTTCCCAACCTAATTTGTTCATATATCTTGGTTAAATATAAATTTCCCTGGGGGCATGATCTCATAAAGAATACTGCTCAAGTTTTTGTCCTCATTTGGGATCATAAAGTGCTTTCTATCATAGCCACTATTTATGAGCCTGGGTTTGGGATTTTGTGCATGTCGTTGAGTCAAGTGTTGGTAGCATGACAAAATGTGCGGAAAAGACTGTAGACCATTCCCTTGAACTCTGTTCTAAGAGAAAGCCTTGCTTTTGTTGGTGGGAAATTACTTTTTTTTCCAAACCAGCAAATCTACCAAGTAAAATTTTATCCACTTTAACCTTATTATAAATTTAGTACGGTTATTCAGCTTAACAACTTTTATCATGTGGCATTACAAAACATGCTATACTCTATGTGGCTCTGAATTTGCCTTGGTGAGAAACACTGCTATTATGATTTATTGAATCAGAAACTTCCTTGATTTAACCTGGGTAAGGGAGGAAGGAGACGATTTATGATCTCATCAGAAGAACGAGCATCTCAAAAGTATTTTCTGTAAAAAAAATAGTTTCAATTATTTTTTCCAAGGATACAAATTAATCCAAAGAATTAACCAGAAAGCTTCAAAATAAATTTTAGTGGTAAAAATGTGGTGCAATGAACATGTTTCATGAACATGTTTCATATATCTAAGGATCTTTCTCTTACCATCAGTAGGTTTTGCAGTGATAATTCTTGTAAAAGAAATTTGTAGTTTTCTTTTTAATGGCAGAGGCAAACTTAAATTTTATCAAGGACTATAATATAAATATTGAATGCTTATAATTTTGTGTCACAGTGTAAGACACTTTGTCCTCTTGTTTAGTACAATCAGCCACCATGGACATTAATAAAAGTTGGGAATAGTGTAATTAATATTTACTCTGAATTTCAAGATTTCATGAAACAGTATTTGTGCAGATAGCTCACATTGCAATTCTGAAGTCTTATTTCCTTAATTTGATAGTTTTTCTTAAGTTCTGCTAGCATGTAAATTTAAATTGGGAAAAGACTTCATGAATTAACATAATGAAATATTTCCTAAGGTTGATCATTTTACACTGTAATGAAACAATCCACACAGTTCAACAAATCATCCATAAGTAAGCAACCATAATTGTTTCAGTATACAAAAACTATAAGAGTGAGCAACCAGTTGCATTCTTCAAATCCTTAAGAGTTCAATTTTATCACATATTTTGAAATTGTGATGCCTTTTACTACTTGAAAAAAAATAATTTTTTAAATGAGAAGAATAGAGTGCTTTAATACGACTTTAGAAGAAAAAGGGAAAGTATTGGGGTTTTTAAAAAAAATCACCTTCATCCTAAAAATAGCACAAGCCCACTTCTGAGTCATTGAAGAAAAGGGATCTGGCAAAGGCCCAGAGCAGCGGCACTGACCGTGGTGCACTCGCCCTCGTTTGACTTGAGGAGCATGCAGAGTAAATAGCACCTGCGTGGTTCCTTGGGACGGCTCAAGTGATGGGAGGCAGCCTCCCATCCCAAACTACTCTGCTTATATTACTTGGATAAACCTGAGCTTAACAGAAGACGAGAAGTATCCAAGCAGGATCAGTTCTGGTAAGAGCAAAGAATCCTAGGAATACAAAAGAGGTTTTCTTCCCCCGCCTTCCCTATGGTGATGAGGAGACTGGAGCTCATAACAATGCTTCCATTTTTTCTTGTCTGAATACCAAAGGCAATTAAAGTCAGCTACAAATGACTTGCCAGTGTTATGTTTTCTTTTTGTGATACTTTGACATTATTTCCTCTAAAAGCAATCTTTATCCTCTATTCTGCTTACTTTCTAAAGGTGTTGTTATAATTATTTTTTGTTTTACTTTCTTATGTTCTTTGCCTTTGCATTTATAGACCTTATTACTCAGGATAAATAAGTACTGAATTTCTAAGACCTTTTGCAAAGAGCCCAGAAGACTCCTTTCTAACGGGGCTTCAGAGAGCCGACACCTCGCCTTATGCCTTTGGCACAAACGTGCAGAATAGGTCAGTTGGGACATGAAAGGAAAAATAAAAAGCCCTCTACCTTCCCCATTTATTTCTCTCCAGTTTAGAGTCACAGTTTGAGTTCAAACTGGGATTATTATTATTCAACCAGTATAAAGTTGTCAAAACCAAGGGAATGCAGCCCTAACCAAAAAGACCTCTCCGTGCAGAGCAAGAGGCCCCAGTCAGTGGGTTCTTCCTTTCTGGTGGGTTGCATGTATATGCTGTTCCGTTTTTCTAGCATGAACTTATTCCTGCCTTCGAGCAGATGTTCAAATGTCAAAGCAAAACCTGAATATTGAAGAAGTATATCCTTTTTATGGAATCAGGACATGGGATGTCAACTTGCACAACCTAGGGCTTTATTTGGTGGACTTCTCCCAGGCAGTTTGAAATTTTGACCGCCACCTCATATTCTCCATTTATCCATTGCCAAAGTCTTTGTCAAAACTATGTATTTGTTGGTAAAAGATTATACTTACAATTCTCATTATGCATTTTCTCCTTAGCCTGAATTTCTTTGAGTGTGTGTTTGCGAGAATGAGTGAACAGACACTTACAGAATACCTAAAATGTGTCAAGCTTTATGCTAGTCACTTTCAAGCATTAGAGCATTGTAGCTGTTTCCAGTGGCATTTTATGTATGAGAGTAATTCATAGCATTTAAAAATGTTTTCCAGTGTGAATTATGTTACAAAATCCTTAATTTTATATTTCATTTAAGTTAAAGAGGAAAAGAAAGGTTTATAATATATTTTAATCAATGTGTTACTGTCTAATACTGACAGCTGTAATTGTAGTTAATAACTAAAATCTTATGGGAAATGTCAAAGTAATTGATTTATGAAGCAACTTGGACTAAAATATTTACATTAGAAATAAACGCATTCTTATTTTGCTATTTCACTTTACATAATTAAAAAATTAATGTTTTTACAGAAGTGCTGTTTATTTCGTATTTAAAAATTTGTCACAATCCATGGGAAATATAACTTGCTGTTGTTAATTGTTTTTTGCTCTAGTGTGGGTCCTACTACTAGTCTGATGGTTTTTCAATCTAAAGAAAAACATACTAAGATAATTCTAAGTTCCAAATAGTAATTCCTAGTATAGCATTTGAATTCTTATTTTTCTTAATGTTTTCTTGCCCTCAAATTAGCTAGCCTCCTATCTTTATTCACTCTTGGCATAGATATCTACATGAAAACAACTATACACAGTATTTCTAATACTGCCTGTGTTTTAGTTACTGTTTTTGAAGGCTGCACACATTCTGAGCAGAATATTAGAGTAACCAAGTATAATAGGGAGATGTTTAGGTGTAATTATTCTAATTTTGAAACACTGGTAAAGATGATGTCCTTGTACCTCAGCTCACTGGCATCGTGATGAAGATGCTCTGTGTGGTATATAATAGGTTAGCAATCTTTTGTGAAGGACCAGATAATAAATATTTGGGGCCTTGCAGGCCATATGATTTCTTCTTCAACTAAATCCTGTTGTTGAGACATGAAAGCAGCCATAGACAATGTGTAAATGAATGGACGTAACTATTCCAATAAAACTTTTATTTGCAAAAACAGATGGAAGGCTGGATTTGTCCCTCGGACCACAGTTTCCTAAATTTTCCAACCCCTAATGGCAGGTTTAAATTGTGGAAGACCGTATAACCTTTTTATTCTGGATCTTTTATGTCTTAAGTTCCATAATTTTTAAAGATGTTTGCATTCATTTAACGTATGTGCGTGTGTACAGTTGTATATATTTGTGTAATTTAAAGCTATCGATCTCTTTTTTTTTTAATGTCTTAAAAGTAGATGCAGATTTCTAAGTCTGTGTAAATGCCCAGGTAAGATCACTGTAATGAAAGAAGCATGTATGCCTTCAGCCCAGGTCTTTACCTTGCATAGAATCTAGTGCCACAATTCCAGAGCACTCCAGTAAAAGGAAGAAGGCTGGCTTTCGTGTCCAGGTATTATCTTCTTTCCCAAGTCCTGCCTGCTCATTGAGATTCAACCAGGATCTGTGTACATTTCCTCAAATTGGGTATATTTGTAAGCCCTACTAGAAGACCAGAGTAAAGTGTCTCATTTTTGTGCTATAGAAACCATCCAGTTGACATTTTTTTAGGAAACAAAGTGTTCTGTGCCTCATTTGTCATTTGGTAGCTACCGCTCCTTGATCCTGGTGCCCCGAGAGGTGGCCCCCATCTGAGCAGGGCAAAGAAAGGAGGTATCTCTTTCTCTTCTGGCATCACTCTGCTGCACCTGTGCCCCTATAAGCCAATGGCATTAGTTCAGTCTGCAAGCATGCATCATTTTCATAAAGAATGAAACATTCTCCGTCTGCAGCCTTGCACTTATACTGTTTCATTCCTTTTATACTTGGCTCGAATTCAGCAATAGCAGAACTCATAAAATTACATGAAACCATATCATTAGAATATGCATTTGCAATGCACCAATCCTTTAGAAAGACAGTGGATTTTTTCCACCAGGGAATTAACGAAACAGCTTACCATTTTTAAAGCATTAGAAGAAGGGAATGCTTGCATTCAGAGTGACAGAGTCATGAGGTCTTGTCTTTCCACATCAGAACATGAACTGTCTTTCTAGGTCCAGAGATTTCCTTCAGTTCGGTGTGAGTTTTAATTGGGAATACGCAAACATAGATACCTACACACACTTTATTATGTGGGAGGCTTTGAACCAAAGTCTTGCAACTATCCAAAATGCTTCTACAAAATAGCAGAAAAATTCCACAGAGATAATCTCAGCTCCTTGTTAGGAAAAAAGTTTTAATTTTTGCAAATATTAGGAAATGCTTTTTTTCTGAAATAATGGAAATGAAGTAACCCCAACTGTAACTACATTGGATTTGGAAGCTGACATGCCATTCTACAATCTCACTGGTCTCAGTTTTACTGGTGTAATTTTCCCCCTAAGTTAATAACAGGGGACCGATAACATCTGAAGACAGATACCTACCTACTGGCTGCTCCTGAACTGGTTTCCAGTCATGTCCTCCATGAGTAAGTTTTACAAGTTAAGGTAATACTATTATTGTATACTAGAAATCAAATAAAAATGCTCTTTAAGTGAGAAAATCTGTTTCTCTTTTTTCCTATCCATTGACAACACCACAATCGAATCTTCCCCTCTACATGGCAACATTGGCCTCTACAGAAACTGGTGGTTTTCAGCCTCCCACATGGAGAGAATAGTCTTTTGACTTAGCTAACGGGTGCTGTAGAAAGATTAACTTGGCTGGAACGTAGTTTGGCTAAAGTCTATTTGTTTTGTTTTTTATTCCAATTGGTTTTAGAAAACAAAGTATAGACCTACATAAAAACATAGTATACAGTGCCTGCTCATACTGATCCAGCTTCTAAAATCATCAAGCTTAAAGACTGCCTCAGCCTCTGGACCTCATTCCGTCATATTAAAATTTGACCTGACCCTGCTTAAGCAATTCTTGCGCAAAAATAGGCCTAAGGTCCTCGAAGAATAGGATCAACTGGACTAAAAATAATAGTTTCATTTATTACTGCTTCTTTAAATGCATGGGGAAGTTAAAATCCTCCTCCTACAAAGCCTCACATAATGCCGGGGTAAACCTTCTAGAATTTCAGCCTCTCAGCGTTTGGGGGGTCTGATGAGCTTTAGTGATTATAATTTTGCATATTGCAGCCCAACAGGTAGCCACGGCACCACCAGGACTCTTGGCTGTTACAATTTTATAAAATTGGCGGCCACTTTTATCTTCCAGGTACTGAAATTTCTATGAGTTGCAAAGAAACTATCAACATAGGAATAGCAATCACATTACATTTACAGGTTCAGATTTGACATGATGGTTGACTTAAACAAATTACTTAAACCTGCCAAATATCCTTTTTCTTATAAAATAGGTATAATAAAGGACTTCTAGGAGAATTGAATTAGAAAAATCCACATACCTGGACCTGAGTAATTAACAACTCTGGTTTTTCATTGCTAAAAGAACAGGAAAAAAATAAAAAGGGATAGAACCAAGAACATTGTGCATAAAAAAAGGAACTAAAGTCCCAAAGAATGAAACTGCATTGGGATTACCTTTCAGACGTCTTCTAGATTCACTAGTTGTGATTCAGTGAACTAAGACAAATACAGTTTTTGTTACTAGAAAAAAATGGATGACATGAAAATATAATACATATGAAGCAGATAATCTGCAAAAGTTATTTTTTCTTAAAGCACAGAGGCAGCAAAAATATGCACTAAAGGTTAACAAGTTACCTCTGTAGGGTAAGGGCAGAAGCACATTACTTTACCATTTGTTTCACCTAGAATAGACAATTTATGACAGATTTACATAAAATTTCCCCATTACAAGTGTACAATTTAATGATTTTTAGTAGGTTTCATAGAGTTTTACAACCACTTCACAATCCAATTTTCCTCATCAACCTAAAAAGATGACTATTTGCAATCAAACTCTATTTCTGTCACAGGAACAGGCAACCACTAATTTCTTCTGTGGGTTTGTATGATAAATGCAATCCTACAATAAGTGGTCTTTTCTGATTTCTTTAGCTTGATGTCTCAAGGTTCGGCCATGCTGAAGAATTACTTTTCCCATTTTGTTGATAAGCATTGCGATCTTTCAGTGTGGGGACTATCATGAGCAGTGCTGCTGGGAGCATCTGTCCACAAGTGGACGGACCTCAAATACTGCAGGTTCATTCTAGACCAGAAATACAGTGTGCACCATAGTCAAGGAAGTCACAGGGATTTCCGGTTGCCCAGTACATATCAAAGATGTGTGCACTATAATCTGTTAATGTGCGATGACACGAAAAAGTCTGAGCTATTGTGAGAGTTGCCAAAATACAGCAAAGAGGCAAGAAGTGAGCGATGCTGTGGGAAAAAAATGGCATCATGGAAAGATGGTTGTCACCAGTCTCCAATTCTTTAACAATAACAGAAGTCTGCAAGACACAATGGAAGTGAAGTATGATAAAACATGCTCATCTGAGTCCAGGAAACACACATGGATTAGTTTTCATTTTTCTTGGGGGTGTATCAGTGAAATTACTGAGTCATATGTGTTCTTGAGATTTCAAATTTCAGTTGGGCTAGACTGTGGTCATATTTTCACTCTCATGGAATTGTTTTAATTTCTTAAATCTTTAGTGCATGTGTGATCAATTTCTGACCGAAGTTATTGGTGGGATTCTTCAACTTCATCATTAACTTTTCTGATTGGTACACACATTTGAATAGTAGTTGTATTAATTCGAATTCCTCGAAGGCAGATACATACAATTCTATAACAGCATTGTCCTTCTAGGTAGATCTTGAAATGTCCTTTTTGACAATAAATGCAAACCATTCTTGATTGTGCAATTTTGAGCATAGTTAACCATATAATTTATTTTCTGACCAAAATGGCCAATGCCAGTTCATTTCAGTTCACTAATGTCCAGCATATGGATCTTTATGAGTGCCATTTACCTTTGGATTTCTGCTAAATTTTCCTAGACTGATACTTTATTCATGCCAAGTTCTGATTATTAGTAGGTTTTTGCAGGTGTTTCTTCTTACGTTAAATTGTGCTCCATCAATAAATTAAGATCCTGAAAGCTCCATTCTCACAGACTTGACTACATTCCCGTCACCATGGTTGGCTCTACTTTGAGAAAGCAACTCCTCCTCAGTCATATTTCAGCTTCTTTCTGACCCATGTGGCCCTTTTGCCAGCTCTCTCTCGTGACATTGTTCTGTTTGTTTCCATTAGACTTCAGTACCTGACTCTGTTTCTCTGCTATGCATAAGGTTGTCAGTGGCTACTTCCTCTGAAGTGGGCAGCTGATGCCTTTTTTATAGACTCTACTGAATGAAACCTGTTCATTTGGGGGATTCTGCTAGCATTTGAACTACCGGTAACATGGGCTGAGCCCTGGTGGCGTAGTGGTTGTGTGCGGGACTGCGGCCCACTGGGACGGAGGTTCAATTCCAGCAGTGGGGCTGGGCCTCCTACTCCCACCACCGGAGTGCAGTGATGCCCCCCCCACCAAAAAAAAAAAAAAAAAGAACTACCAGTAACATAACTTACAGTATCACACAAGCCACCACAGGAAAGCAAAATGGCAGCTTAAAGGGGGTGGGGGGGGAGGGGTGGGGAGTCCATGATGGGAGACGGGAAATCAGTTGGAAATAATCCAAGTGGGCATGGTGTGATTTAGACCAGGAAAGAAGTAAGTGATTTAGTGATTTGCTCTGTATTTTGAAGGTAGGACTGACATGGTTTGATCACAGGAACTGAGCAAGGGAAGAATGTAGTTACTGTTTACTACACAAAAAATGTAAGTGACGTCTATTTGGAAGTCACTCTTAAACATGTTAACTTTTCAATCCCTATTATTAAGTGGACATGAAGAGTAACCAGTTGACTATGTGAACCTCTAGTTCAGGAGAGATTTGAGCTGGGGATAGAAATGTCCCTGATTATCAGGATTTAGCCTTTTTGACTGGTAGAGATCTCTTAGGGAATTAGTAAAGATAGAGAATGTGGTATGAAGAAAATCACTGCTGACATCAAATGAATCTTGGCTAGAAGCAAAAAAAATACTAGAAAGGTATATTTTATTGACTATGAAACCAACTTTCGATCATGAAAACTTATAACAAACTGTAGATAACATTGAGAAGAGTGAATTACAGGACATTTAATAATGTTCACAAGGAACCACATGCACAGAACGAGAATAATACATGGTTTAAAATTAGGGGGAAATCAGGGTTTTATCCTTTCCCTATACTTAATACATAAGCTGAATAAATTACCTGAGAAGCTGGGTTGGATGAAAAATGTGGCATCAAGATTAGAGATGGACTCATTAACCACTGGAAATAGGCAAATGACAAAAGATTTTGCTGAAAACGAGGAACACTTGAAAGCACTTGCTGAATCAGATCAAGCACTACAGCCTTCAGAATTGGTTGCAACTCAATGTAATGAAAGCCTTAACCCACACAAGTCGACAAATAGGCAACAAAATGATGAATGGATAAAAGAGTAGCATTATCAAAGATTTCCTTTTGCTTGGTTCCATCATCAATGCTAACGTAGGGAACCAACCAGGAAATCAAATGATGCATTGCATTAGGCACATCAGCTGCACAATTCCTCTTTACCATATTGAAGAGTAAATATGTCACTTTGAAAGTTAAGGTGAACTTGACCCAAGTCACCACCTTGTATGCATGTGAAAGTTGAACTGTGAATGAGTAAAACTAGAGAACAATTGATGACTTTGAATTGTGGGGTTGGCAAAGAATTTTGAAAGTACCATGGACTGCCAGAGAAACAAATCTGTCTTGGAAGACAGCCAACACACACCTTAGAACTGAAGGTGGTGAGACGTCTCATGTACTTAGTTGTTACGAGAGACAATCCCTGGAAAAGGACATCAAGCTTGCTAAAGTAGAAGATCAATGGGGGTTGGGGGCGAGTTTGTCAAGGATATGGTTTGACACAGTTGCTATAACAACGGGCTCAACCATAACCAGATTGTGACAATGGTGCAGAGTCAGTCAGTGTTTCGCTCTCTTCTAAAGTATTGTCACTATGAGCTGGGACCAACTAGATGGCACCTAAAAGCACCAAGAGAGAGAAAATTCTAGTCTGTGAGGCAGGTGCAGGCACTCCCATGTTTGCAGGCCTGGGAGTGAAGAAGGAGTGAGCCTGGAGTGACCAGTGAGGTGTGGGAGAACTGGGAAACCAAGTGAAGAAACTGGTTCAGGAAAGAGAGAGTAAGCAACTTCTGATCAAGGGAAGTGAGGACTAAGCATCGACCACTGGATTTGACAACTGTGGGAAATTCTATAGAATGAAGCGCAAACAAGCCCAGCTCAAAATGTGTTAAAAGGAAATGGGAAGAAGAGGTGGAGATAGTTAGTGCAAGTAAGGAGATTTATTGCAGGAAAAGGGTTAGTAGCAAACAGGGGATAGGGATTTAAGAAGACTTTTTTTGGGGGGTGGGGTGTCACTGCCATCTGGTGGTGGGAGTAGGAGGCCCAGCCTTTGCTCCATGGAGCTGGAATTGAACCTCCATCCCAATGGGCCGCAGTCCCATGCACAACCACTCCACCACCGGGGCTCAGCCCCAAGAAGACTTTTTAAAGTCCTACATTGTAACATGCTTATCTGAAGAGAATGAGGCCGTTGAGAGGATGTTGATGTTTCAGGAGAAAGGGTAAAGGAGAAAGGCTGGGGCCAAGCCCTCTGGTAGACAGTGGACCTGCAATCTAGTGCACAAGTGGACAAGGAGAGTGGAACGTTCACTCGTAACAGGAGAGAAAGAGCTCAAGGATAAACCAAAAAGCATTGCTGCTAGGGTTCCAGTTCACACCTGCTTGGCTTTATGTCCATCACAAATGTGTTTAAACGTGTGTCTGCAATCCGTGAATGGTTGGAGATGAGTTGGCTCAGTAAGGCATATATCTTAGTCTCACTTAGGTACCTTAAAAAAAAATCCTTTCCAAACAGTGGCTTTCAAGTGGATCTGCTGGCCCAATTCAAGTCCAGGCAGACAGGTCCGCTAAGGTTGGGCTGACTTCTTGTAAGGTTTCTAAAGAGTAATGTTGATAATTTTCTTGACCAACACAGTCATTGGGGGATTCTTAGGAAGAGATTTTAAGAAAATGGAAAACTGCATTGGTGATTAACCAGGAAATTATGCCAGGGAGATGCGCTCCATCAAGATAATGTCCCTGCCTGTCCTTTGAAAGCAGCAAGAGCTTTTTTACTTTTTAATAAGATTCTCTTTGGGAAATCTTACTCAATCCCCTCCATAGCCTTCTTCTTGCCCCGTAAGATTTCCCTTTGTTCCTCAAACTCATCATTTAAAAGGGAGATCATTTTTGAGGCCTTCAAAGATACTG
Organism: Nesogale talazaci; assembly: GCA_004026705.1. NCBI lineage: Eukaryota > Metazoa > Chordata > Mammalia > Afrosoricida > Tenrecidae > Nesogale > Nesogale talazaci. The sequence continues at coordinate 84,844 of PVJH01001105.1, forward strand.
AGTTAGTCTGGATAGACTAGAGAGATTCATAGAGACACTCATTTGTATAAGAAAAAGCTTTATATAAAGAGTAATTGTACATTAAGAAAACAGCCCAGTCCAGATCAAATGCATAAGCCTGATATTAGCCCGTATACCCCATACCAATCCATTCTACAGACGCATGAAACACATGTAATGTGTCTAATGCAGGAAGATCACAGGCCAGTGAGAGGGAAGTCTTATGGATCCAGTGGTGTTATAAGCTATCCATGTGGCTTCTCCAGCTTTATGGATCTGTCTGCCATCTTCCTGTCTCCATGTGACTTGTCAAAAAGAATGTCTTGTAGGGACGGAGCAGAGAGAGTGTCTCCCACCTCCAAAGAGGAATACAGGAGTTGCCAGAATCCTCAGAAGGTCATGCCCACACAGAGGCATCTGGACTCCACCCCTTCACTCAATCTCACAAATTTGAGAAGATTATATAACTACCCCTGATAGCCTAATTGCCATTTTTAACATTGTATATCTAAGAGCACAGATTCTTTGAGAAACAGGCAGAGAGGGAAACCCACCTTCAGAAGTATGTAGACCTAGATGGAGGATAGATCAAAAAATAATAGTTTTATATTTTTATATTTAATACATTTTTCTGTGATTCTAAAAGAAAACCTTTTGCCTTATTCTTATATATGGAAATTGATGCAGATAGGAGTTTAATGGGAGAAGCAAACTGCGGAAATGGCGTGAGGCCACCTCTGATCTCTCCGACTTTCCCCGGGGTATGGAGAGTCAAAAGTCAGCACTGGTCCAAGATGGGGGTCAGACATGCCTTCGCCTTCCATGTCTCTCTATACTGACACTACCCATCCCTCTCGCCTCTTGATCTCCTCTGCTTGTTGACTCCTCTGGCAATGGTCCCTCAGAGTCCACAGACCACTCTCAGGATGGACGGTGGTGGTTGTCGGGCGTCCGTGAGTTGGTTCCAGCCTACAGCGACCCTGTGTCCAACAGAAGGGAGCACTGCCTGGTCCTGTGCTGTCCTCACAAGGGTTCCTATTGTTCTGAGGCCGTTATTATAGTCACTGTGTCTACCCATCTCATTAGGGGCCTTACTCTTTTTCACGGCCCCTCACTTTGGCAAACAGGACGTCCATTTCCAGGGACCGATCTCTCCTGGAGAAAGTGAGCACTTGCTGACGAAGATCAAGGATTGCAGCCTTCAGTATGGATTATGATTCAACATAAAGAAGAGCAAAATTTGCACGATTACAGCACTTTGTTAAGGGAGTTCATGGGCTTCATATCAGAAGTGTTTAAAATACAGTTCTTTTGTCCACGGTGCCTTTTCTTGGTCATACCAACAAGCACAACAGCTGATCCTTGGCCTCTGAGCCCTGCAGTGCTTTTGCCTCGGCCCTCCTCAGACAAGGATTACAGAGCTCCTTGGTATCTAATAAATGCCCCAAGGGCACTCACTCTGCAAACCAGTGTCCTGCTTGAAGGGACTTGGTGGTACTTGACCCACAGGTGGGTGAGCCCACCGCTCTGCCTTACGGTCATTGCTGCTGCCACCAGTTCTCTCCGTGCGACTCTTCTTTCCTGGTGGTCGTTGCATCCAAAGTAATCCTGCATCACCGCAAAAATCACATGTTTTTTCCCGATTGCTTTGATTTCCTCTGCGAAACAAGAAGTAAAGTCATCAGGTAAGAGTGAGAACAGAGAAGGAAGTGTTGAATTTTAAAGAGAATTGTTAAAGTGAGCAAAGGAATCAGTGGTTCACTGGGAAGCAGAAGTGTGAAGGACATAAGAGAGTGCCTCAGTTGGATCCTGTCAAAGTGGAATAGTACTGGTACCTCCTGACTCTACCATCCTGTAGTTGATCTACCCCTGAGCACCATTTAAAACACCAAGTCAAAGCTGGGAAAGAACAGAAAAAATTTTCAAAAATCATGGAAGAACTGAAAGTGAATGAAGATGCCGAAAGTCAGAAAATAAGCCCAATACTCAAAACCACCTTAGACCCATCTGCCCTTGCTAATAAGAATTATCTGATAGACAAGGCTCTGAACTGCACCTGAGGGGAATAGTGGGATCTTTCCAATGTTGATTGCCCCCCAGATCCCTAGTCCTTTGGGCTTAAAGGACTGCGTGTGTCTTTAGAAGGCATTGTGAGTCCCATTGTAGCAAGGATTAGCTGGGGCCTTTGTTCCCAGGGCTCTTAAAACTTGGCACAGGGATGAGGAAGAGGGGGTTCAGGACTGGGTATGAAGAGGTGGGAGCTCAGTGGGGTCGGCTGGGGGCTCTGAATGTAGGTGCCCTGCCCTCAGCACCGACAAGAGCATATTGATCAACATCTGTGGGCAGAAGTGTAAAAGGCTACCACCCATCACCCCCACCTCACCCCCAGCTCTCCAGTGTCCCGGAACCCTGCACTTTAGAGGCTCTCTGGTCTTTCAGGAAACCCCCAAGCCCACCGCCCAGCATAGAAACCTTTCTGAGTTCTGTTGACTTTGTGTCTTCATCTCCCCGACTCCCTGCTTCACACCTCAGACGTTAGCACCACCAAAAACGGGCCACTCACTTGGTTGCTAGGAAAGGGAAATACACAGGGGCATGGGATCCAGCTGGACAAAAAGTGTCCATTCTGGGCATTGTGACATGCCTGTTACTTGGGTATGTACCTCACTCTGTGTGACCATGACAGTTAGTTAGATATGGTGGGGTCGATACGCTGGACTGGCCTCAACCATCGTGGATATGCAGCCAATCACAGCTGATGGGGCTCATTGAGACTTCACACCATCCTGACTCAGCTAAGGACATCTTCAGGCAGAAAAGGGATGGTGACGGTAGCTAATTAACCCCATTCCCTGCATGTTCCGGTCATCTCTTCCTCATCAGCATTGGCAGTGTCACCGAGGAGGCAAGTCCAACTTGGTCTTCGGTCTGTCTTAGTGTTCTTCAGTGCAAGGAGCAGGAACTAACTCTGGCTGCTATGCAAAAGAGATTTATGGGACAGATGCATAGGCTTCCAACCATCTACAGGAAGCTGGAGGCATAGGCCTGGAAAGCTGCAGAGACCCCCAGGCAGGAAGCAAAACCTGCACTGGTGAGCCTGCTCGAAGAGTCCATTTCTTTTTCAGCTTCATGCAAGGCTCGAAGTGTGTGTGTCGAGCAAGCAGTGGGCCAGAGTCCACGTGCTCATTGGGCTGCCCAAGGGTTTTCTGCCCGTGCAGCATGAAACAGGGAGACCCTAGAAGTCGGAAGGGTGTTCACATATTGACAGGTAACATCAACAACAAAAGAAACAAGTGCTTCCTATGAAGTCAAACACACCGCGCTCTGTGAGCTGAAGCCGGGCTGCTAATCCCCGAGCCTTAATTTTCTGATCTAACCAGAGGAGAACCCAATTCTCACATGGCTGTTGTGAGATGACATAAGTGTATATACCACATGGCATCCCTAGGCCAGACTGTGGCTTCAGACCTTCCTTTCTTTGTCAGCAGTTGTCCTCGTGGACAGAAGCCTGGGCAGAGGCTTCTGGAACTTGGCTTATCGTCATCCCTTGACTCCAGCCTTGCTCAACACCTCCCAGGGGACCGTGGGTTCATAGGTGGTGAGTCAGTGCCACACATCCTGTGAAGTCTAGCCATCCCTCTATGTAGGCCTTTGTCATTCTGTCTACCAGGATTTAGAAAAGCTAGAATTACTGAATCAAAGCTGCAAGGGTTCCTAGACATCATCAATGGGGAAGGATTGTAAGGGTCGGAGCCTTTAAAAATCACCCCGAATTTGTTTAACTACAAAGCATATCTCGTAATCACTGGTGTGGCTTACTGAAGGGCCTAAAGGGATTGATTTATTGAGTCCCCACTGTCAAGGAGCTCTCCATACGTTGTCGTTTCTACTTTGCACTCAGGATGGTTCCAATCAGGAACGTTGTCCTTAAAAGAGCTCCATCCCATCCAGCCTTTTCTCAGTGTCAAAATCTGGTTCTAATGGAGACATTTCAAGCGGCCAAAAAGGAAAGCAGGGGGTACTTCTACAGGTTTAGCTGAAGGAACTGGAAATATTGGGTTGGCACTGCTGATACAGAGGAAACAGCAAGGGAGGGAGAATCACGGGCCTCCACTTTAAGGTTGAATTGGCCATTAGGTGCCCGAGAGATCTATTGAGGCGGCAGCTTGGGATATTTGAACCTTAAGGCTAGGGGTAGGCAAAGAAACCCATTACCAACTAGGACAATGGTTCTGAACCTTCCTCATGCCGCGACCCTGTAATACAGTTCTTCATGTGGTGGTGACCACCCCCAGCCTCACCCCCATCATATTATTTCGTTGCTACTTCATAGTGTCATTTTGCTACTATTATGAATCAGGTGACCCCGTGAAAGAGTCATCTGACCTCGAAGGGGGTTGCAACCCATAGGTTGAGAACCGCTGATTTAGGAGGTGAAAACGATGAGGACTAAGGAAACTTCCTTGCACTTGGTAGGGAAAGGTACACCTGACAGCAGATGCCCTGGGGAGGAACTGGAGCCCCCAGGGTTAGAGCAGCTTCAGGGGCTGGAGGAGGGGAGGAACAGATGGTGGGGGGTGCAGGCGGGGAATCAGCATCAAGCCGCTATGAGAATGAGTACAGAGGATGCTTTCAAAAGAACCAACTCATGGGCATTTTGTGCTTTTGGGATTTCCACTTCATCTTGTTCATTTTCTTCACTCTACTTCCTTTGAGTAATCCGCCCTTTGTCTAACTTCTTAGGTTGGACACTTGGCTAATTTTAGATTCTCCTCTCTGCTAACAGAATAGTAATGTAAAATCATCCTGGACCAGGCAGGCTGAATTTCACAAGTTTTAGCTAGTGAAAAATAAGAGAGGTTAAGAGACATCAAAACAAGACCATGAAAGCCTACTGTCTGAGGGCTTCTGAGAGGTTAGGGGAAAACGGAAGGAAGAGATCGTGGAATTTTTCCACAGACATTTTGAAACCCACTCTTTACATCTTACTGGAATTCTAAAAGAACCAAGAAGGCAGAGAAAGCAGTATTGAAAGAGACTCCAGAAGTGATGAACAAAGAAACAACCCAGAGATGAACCCACAGATTCAGGGAACTTAACATTGTAAGCAAACTAAAGCGAAAGAACCCCGTGCCTGGAGATGTCACAGTAAAATGGCAGAATATCAAAACCAGAGAGGAGATCTTGAGAACAAGCAGAGAGAGGCAGGTCACTTAGGAGAGAAGATCTGCGGTGTTTGCGAGGGAACCCCAGGAACCAGAAGATGGGCTGTAAAATATTGAGAGAAACCGCTTACCGACGTAGAAGTCTGTACCTAACATGATACTTACAGGGAACCAACCCGGAGGGAAGCTCCCACGAAGGAAGGACAAACTTCCAGGAGGAAAAAAGTGGTCCTGGCAGGAGAGCTGATTTTGTCAGGAAAGTGTCAAGATACTGATAGACCCAAACACGCCTTTGCTGAGGTCAGAAGGCAGGGCGAAAACTTGCCAACCATTACTGTATGGGAGGGCAGGCGCTCGGTGCTGAAGAGAAGAATTAATATGTGTCATTCATTCGACTTTAAGACTTAGGGTGGACTTTGAAGGAGAGCAAGGGCTTTTCAGTAGTCCCACCTGAGAGAAGATAGGAAAAGAAAGTTTTTATAAAAGGCAAGCATAAGGAAACACAGGAAATTTGACATGAAAATGAAACAGCTACCCACTATAACTGTGTGGGATAGCAAAGTCAAACATGGAAAAGTTAAGTGCTCCCAGACAGGTGTTTAACATCAGTGGGAAACACGATCGGATGTGTGCTTTAGGAAGATCAGGAATGTAGGCCACGGGGGACAAGGTGGGAGGCAGGAATGACCACCACTGTGCGACTGGACATGAGAGCTTGTTTACAGAGCTGGTTTCGCTGGCAGCCTAAGCAGGTTGGGCTCTGGAGGCAAAAAAAAAAAAAAAAAAAAAGACATTTCTGTTGTCCGAGGAAGAGTCCCCGATAGCCATGCTCTTAAAGCTAAAATGACAGCCACCCGGCCTCTGGTCTCAAACAGAAATGTACACACCTGCGCCTTGGCAAGAGGTGAGTTCCGAGCTCAGCTGTTTTCACCAAGGGCTTTGAAATTGAGTGGAACCTTGTTCCGCCTGCCTGTGACATCATGAGGGCTCCAGGCAATCTGGGCCTTCTCATTCTGCTGCTCACGGGAGTGGGTGTCAAGCTGTCAGCAGAAAACCTGCCTCGGGAATTGCTTTCTTGGGGCTCTGCTCCCTCAGAAACGAGGACACACACATGCACACGGCGTCGTCAGTACCAACGCTCATACTACAGAATTAAAAACAATTGCTCACACGTGAAGAACTCGTGGCTCACCAAGTCCAACTCTCTCACATTCGGCACCCCTTACCAGGAGCCCAGAGGCCATTGGATTATGATTCGTGGGGCAGGTGCTCTTGTTCACCTGCTTTTAACAGAGGAGGAGAAGGCGCCCCGTGGGTCGGTGGGGCTCGGGCAGCAGTCAACAGCAAGGCTGCGACTGGAAAGCAGCCCTGGGGACGGGGAAGGAGCCAGTTTCTCTTTCGGGTGTGAACTTGTTTTTTTAACATTTCGGGTGTGAACTTGTTTTGGTAACAAGGTGAGTTGGGGGGGCGGGGGAGAGAAGTCTGCCAACTCTAGCTGATGTTTGCATCCTGCCCCACCCACTAGGCTTCCTCCTCCTCCATATGAAGAGGCTTGTGTTTTGTTCCAACTAATCAGAAAAACTTTCAAGATGAATCTCAAACCCTGCATTTAGATTTCTACAGTCCAAGCTGAAGAAGGTAGTTTGGGGAGTGGGGGGGTCGGGGGTCAGGGAGAGACTAAAATCCCACTAGCAATAGTTTCTAAAAGAGAACAGAGAGGGAGAAGGGATCAAAGAAATAAAATTCCCCAGGATGGAGAACCATAAATTCAAACCTGGGAAAGACTCTCTCGATGCCCACCACACCTGACATTGCAAACTTTCTGGACGGCAACCTTGGATGGAAGGAGGTTGTCAATATGCCATTGAGGAGTAATTTTCAACCTTGGTTTTTCCTTTCTGCCAATGACCAGGCATGTAAAGAGCTTTCCAGACAAGCCCCCTCTGAGAAGATGTGCTGCCAAACACCAGGCGCCACCACGCATCCAGGAGAACACCCTGTTGTGGCCGAATCCCCGTCATCGAGTGGACGGACGTCCGAGGCACAACATGAAATCAGAAATTTGAGTTTCAAGCTTGCTCTTAATGGGGGCGTCATAATAAAAGTTTCAGAGGTCCATTTTCAAAGTCTGAGATGACACTGCAGATTACGCTCCGGTGTAAGCACTCAACTCTATCCTGAAAGGTCGATGGCTTAAATTCACCCCAATGTGCTTGACAGAAACCTTGGGGATCTGCTTCCAACCAGCTCAGCCCTTGGAAACCCAATGCATGGAGCACATCCCTTTTTTACGTTAGCATTGCAATTTCTGTATGGCCCCATTCTTGTATGAAAATGTTTAATGCTTTCCCTTTGTTTAGCTGTTTCTTTCCCCTCTCCAGGTTCAGAATGTGTTCAGAATGTTCCCCCTCACCTTCCCCCGCCTCCCCCCTCCTCCAGTTACTAGGTAGGACGATCTCCTTCCGTCTTAACCCTGCGTGAAGATGCGGTTGCTCATGGAGCTGTTACCACGTCCAAGCTGTGCCACAACTTGACGTCTCATACTTTCTATCTGAAAAATGCCCCAAGGAGACTGAAGACACTTGTCCTCACGTTAATTTTGTATTTCGTAAAGCCTTTGGATGGAGAGGTGGGGCGATAGAGTGACGCACTACATTCTGACAACCCGTTGTAAGTCTGTCTGGATACCTCACTTGTTTTCTATATGACACGATGGTGATGATTACCATAATATGGACTGTGCCAATGTGCACATTAAACCTAGAGGCAACCTTCTAAAGGCCCCTATAGCACGAAGGGGCACTGCCAAGCTAAGATGGGAAAAGAGTGTGCACCTGAGTGTTTGCTTTCTCTTTTCCCCTGGATGTGAAGCACATGATGCAAGAGGCCAGACTGTATAAGGGGGTTTCAAAAAGCTCCTGGGAAAATTCCATAATCTTTTAACTCCCATTTTCCCAGTTGCTTTTTGAAACGTCTTTGTCTGAAGAAGACTATAGCATCTGGCTGGGAGTAGATGCATTAACAACCTGTGGTGTGCACGCAACCCAACCTGCTTGCTGAACGTGAAAAGAACTTGAAGCACTGACTGATGAGAGAGTACAGCTAGCGCTCCAACCTTAGGAAACCAGAGATTCACCTGGACCAATAAACATCATGACCAAGAGAGAAAATAGTGAAATAGTCAAGGATTTCATTTTGCCAGTGTCCGTGGTCAGGACTCATGGAAATAGGCACCAGGAAGACAAACAGGGCATGGCACTGGGAAAACCTGCAGGAGACCCCTGTCAAGTGCCCCCCAAAACCACAAATGATGCCACTTTGATGACTACAGTGCACGTGATCCAGGGTGGAGTTGTTTAAGGGCCTCACTTGCAATTGGGAGTTGGACAGCAAGACAAGACCAAAGGATAATTAATGTGTTTGAATTAAGGCGTTGGCAGTGGATATTGAATATATCATGGGCTGCCAGTAGAAAGAACATGTCTGTCTTGGAAGTCCCAGCAGATTGCTCCCGGGAAGCAGGATGCCACAACTTCATCTCATGTGCTCTGAAAACTTAGGATGTCACAAAAGAGCAAAGGTCACGAGGGCCCTCCTAGAATGCTGCCTACCACATCCCATCCCATTAGCTCCACTGTTGGCAGGTGCTCTGGATTCTGCTTCAACTCATGGTGCCCCCATGGGACAAAGCAGTAATGAAGCACTCAACCATCGCCCTTCCAGGGCCTCATACATTTACTCTGCAGTGCTGAGTCGGTTCTGAATCTGTGCAGCAGAAAGGCGCCCAGAAGTGTGTCATCTTCCCATCACTGCTACATGTGAGTCCATTACCAGTCCATCTCCTCAAGAGTCTACTTTACCAATATTCACCATATTGTCATTTTTCAGGAACTTGTCCCCCGGATAACAAGTCCCCAGCACAGGAGAACTTTTGGCATCTTTGCTTCTAGAGAGCAATCTGATTGTGCTTCGTCCAGGACAGACATGTTCCTTTTTCTGGCAGCCTGGGATCCGTGTGGTTTTCTTCATGAATCCAAATACATCAATTCATCTTTGGTCTTCCCTTTTTGTCCTCCAGCTTCCAATGGCTTATGACTGGGAAACCTGTGCATGGGTCAGGTACACCTTCATCACCAGAGTGGCATCTTTTGCTCTCTATCATTGAAAAGAGGGCTTCTGCGGCAGCTTTGCCCAAGGCCGTGCGTTCTCTACTTTGTTGGCTCCTAATCCCACGGGTGCAGCTTGCAGAGCCAGGTAAAATGAAGTCCTATTGTGAAGCAATTCCTCTCCTACACAGGAAAATATACGCTCCCAAAAGACCCATTCACAAATGACCATAGAAGCTTTATTCAAAGCAACCCCAGACAATAAACAGCCTCTATAGATATCTATCAACAGAAGAGTGGGAGAGAACAGCAGGTATGTTCATACAATAAAAGGCTATGTTGACAATAAAAAGACTGGAACTAATGTGACATACATCAACATGAGTGAATCTCAACACCATGCTAGGTGTAGGAAGTGGGAGGACGTTGTATAAACTCGACGATAAAAAGTTGAAGACCAAGTCAAAGGAACATGTGTTGACAGAAATCACAGCACTTCTTGCTTAGGTGGTGGTGGGGAGAAAGCCACCATGTGGAGTGGTGGGAATGTTACGTGCCCTGATTTGCAAATGAGGGCTCCCAACCAAGGGGAAATCTCTGCTGGGCAGTGCTTTGGTAGTACACCACTTTTCCAGAGAGGTGGGCATCGAGCAACCACTCTGAGCTAGTGCACCCAGTGGTATCAACTGGGAAGTTTCCAATCACAGTGGTTTCTTCCCATAAGAAGAGTTTTACTCAAACCTTGATTTTCGTGATGGCCGTTTTGAGAGAACGGCGTTTGGCTGTGAAATTTTGTTTCCTGCTTAGGAAAATTGCCGCAGAAATGGCTGTGATGGTGAACACGGCTCTCAAGGGCAGCGCTGTGAGGAAAAATGCAAGTGTATAAGTGTTTACTGGTTTAAAAAAAAGTGAGATGCTGATCAGTGATAAACTTGGTTCTGGGTGCCCCCCAACTTCCCAATGCTCCGGTGGCATAGTAGTTGTGCGCGGGACTGCGGCCCACTGGGATGGAGGTTCAATTCTAGCAGCGGCTCCACAGCAGCAAAAACTGGGCCTCCTCCCACCACCAGAGGCCAGTGATGCCCCAAACAAAAACAACAAAAAACAAACAAAAAAATGTCTACTCATAGTGCATTTGGAGTTTGTTCCACCAGGTCAGACTGTTAATCAAGCTTTCTATTTAGAGGTTTTGAAAAAAAAAATTGCATAGCAGTTTTCTACACAAAAGGCCTGAATTGTGGCAGATGGGGAACTGGTTTTGACATCATGACAATGCATCTGCTCATGCAGCCATCTCAGTGCACCAATTTGGGGCAAAGCATCATGTCTCTCTTGCCCCACACACCTCACTCACTGGCCTCACTGTGCGACTTGTTTTTGTTCCCATAAATGAAGCGGTACATGAAAGGACAATGATTTGACAACACAGAGGAGGTGAAGAACAAGGGAGGTGCCATCAGCCCTCCAAACAGGCATTTGAAAAAGGTTTCCAAGAATGGAATCACAGATTTGACAAATGTATCAAGTGTAATGGAGAGTTACTTTGAAGGGGATAGGGTTGTTTTGTAAAATTAAAAATACATAACTTTGAACAAAGTGTTTTTGTTCTTTTGGGGGATGAGCCCCTCATATAGCGGTAAGGACGAATAAGGTTGAGCATCTCATGTGGAAATGAATGTATCGGGCATGGGACTCTGGTGAGGAGGTTGCTGCAGGCCAGCTAGTAAAATCTCACTCTGTGCCACTCCATGTGACCGAGCTGAGCTGCCTGACACTGTTTCCTATGCTGTCCTCTTCCTGGGGACAGAAACCAGGCCTAGAAAATTCGGGAGGAGCCTCTGGGTATATGTGAATCACTGACCTTTCAGCTAGCAGCTGAGTGCTTGGCCGTCATGGCACCAGGACTGTATGACATTTTGTAAACAAACAGGAAGACCCTCAAACACATTGCCATGACGTTGATTCCGACTCACAGCAACCTCATAGGACAAGGTGGACCTGCCACAAGGAGTGTCCAAGATCGCAGCTCGCCAGGATCAGAAATCATCGCCATTCTTCCTCAGAGCAGCAGGTGGTTTTGAACTCCTGCCCTTGGGGTTACAGTCCAGAGGTGCAATTTCTCTGCACAGGTGCCCAGAGGCCTGCATTTTTCAGAGGCAGCCCAGGTATTCTGGGACAGCTGGCCTGTAGAGCAGACTTGGAGAAACACAGTGGCAGGAGGTTTTCCTCACTGGCTTGTGAGTGCGGTGAAGGAACCTCAGATGTGCACTGTATGCAGCCTGGGGGGCTATAGGCAGGCTGCAGAATCCTGATCCAGACCACCCCCAGCTCGGGACATAGGCTCCATTGAGATAACCTTCCCTGCAGGGGCCGAGGGCCCAGCAGTCCTCAGCTAGCCCTTGCTGAGTGTGCTCTGGGGCAGCCCAGGCCTTCCGAGATGTCCCATAACATTGCTATGCCTACACTTTTTGTTTGGCCCTAGAAAAGGTTTCACGACGCTCCCTAGCTCACCCCTACCCCGTATGCTGCCCTGATAGTGTGGTACTCTCTTCAGAAATCCGTGGCGACCAGCAGTGGCCATGGAGAAGGTCCATGGGGCCTGCCTGGAGGGACTGTGAGGCTGGCAGTGGGCACGAACCACTGCTGAGAGCTCGAGCCGGTGCTGCGCATCCTGAGCACCTCACCCCGAAAGCCACCCTTGACATCTGGCACCAGGCAGCCAGCCTGTCCACAAGGGATGGCTCTGCCCTTCGCCCTGCAGGGATCAAGCTGCTTGCCGATGCTGGCAGCCAAACCAAGTATGATGCCAAACAAAGGTGGGGGAGGGGGGAAACAGAGTCACTTGACAGCAGTTTCTAAAGTAGTGATTCTCAACCTTCCTAATGCTGCGACCCTTTAGGACAGTTCCTCATGGTGTGGTGACCCCCAACCATAAAATTATTTTCATTACTACTTCATAACTATAATTTTACCACTGTTATGAGTCAGGCAACCCCTGTGAAAATGTTGTTGGACCCCCAAAGGGGTCTCGACTCACAGGTTGAGAACGGCTACAGTGAGAACTATTTATATGTATGTGCCAGTGAAGAAGCCTGATGGCTGCTCTCCCTCAGGCTGGTGCCCAGGCTGGTGTTGCTGGGTGAACAGACCCTGTACGAGAGGGGAGACTGCCTCAGACTGGGAGGCACCCACAATGCATCAGGAAAAGGAACACCGAGTGCCAGATGCTCGCTGTACCCCACATCAGCTCAGCTTCAGGTGAGAGCCCGAGGCACAGAGAGGTTAAGGCACTGGCTAGAAGGCACACAGCACTGAGTGGTGGATCTAGAAGCAGTCTACTTTCAGTGGTGCAGAAATTCCCCAGAACCAGAGTTCCAGAATCTGGACCTCAGATCACAGACTGGGCTGGAGGACCATTCTATCCCACTATAGCTTGGGAGAAGCAATGGCCTTCACGATCATCAACAGATAAAAGCACCTCCGTCCTTTCATTTGAGCAAACAGCAGCCTGGCAGGTAGGTATTATTATTTTGCCCAGTTTCCGGACAGACAAAATGGAACTCAGAGAAATCGTTTCCCTCCAGGACTGTCCCTTGGAGACCCTGACTCTGGGCCAGGCGTTCTTCAGAGTTGCCCAGCAGCCCCTCTCAGAGTGGGCAGGGAGGGCTGGAATTGGGTTTTCCCACCTCAGCAGCAGAAGAGCCCCGGCCAAATATCCGTGCGTGTTGAGTTCTGGTCCAGGGGAGGGAGGAAGAGGCCAGGGGGAGTGAATTACTGAGCATTCGAACTCAGCCTCAGAACAGCAAATATTGATTCAAGAAGCGGCCCAAAGGAGCTGACATTTTTATAGTCAACAAATAAAGCGGAGTCCCTCCCAGCACCCCCACCCCCACCCCCAGTCAAGGGCTCTTTCTCTCTGCGGCTGCCAGGGCACAGTTCTGTCATCTGCACCTGGGAAGAGGAGGAAGAGCCGGTGGGAAATGTCCACAGGGGCCTGCCTGACGTCACCACTTCACCTTTAAAAGGAACTGGGGGCCCCAGCAGTGGAAACCTTGGGGAAGCAGCCAGCCAGCCCAACAGGTGCCAGGATCCCTTGGGGGTGGGGCTGGGGAGACTAGAAGCTGGCAGCGAAATCCCAAAGATGACAAACCACCCCGCTTCCGCCTGCACTGGCCTCCGAGGCCGACCACAGCGCCGCTTTGCAAGGTAAACCGAGAGCGGACAGTGGCGTCCGGGGCCAGCTCTCCTGTTGGCAGACCATGGGAAGGAGACTGCGGGGCTTGGGGCCCATATTTCTGCTCGAATCATACCCTCTTCCTGGAAAACCTCCCCCTCCCAGCCCCGTGGGACGGTGGGCACTGTGACTCCAGACTCTGTCAACCTGAAAGGAAAAGATGCCTCCGCACTTTCGTTTCTCCTTGCCGGGGAAAAGAAATCGGTCCCTCCTCTGCCCTCTGGAGCAGAGCTGTGGATCCATCTGGGTCATCCTTAACCCTGTTTCATTGGGGGTGGGGCGTGCCTTGTCGCTCACGCTTCCAGGACAAATAGCTCCAGCAAGAGACGATGGTTCGACTCTTGCCCAAAGTGTTTAGAAAAGCAGCCTTAGCAGGTCGTGCACAGGGAAGGATCACAATCCGGTGCCCCGAAGCCACGTGCCAGAGGGGCAAACCTCGCTGCCTCTGGCCCAGGGCAAGAAGTGAGCAGGCCTGAAGTCGTGCCTCTCGCAGGAGGAAGGCTTGCGTGGGTCCCCGGAACCCTGCCATTCGTTCCCCTTCAGACCCACCCAGGCGTTGGTTTGACTGCCCGGGACTGCCCCTGGCCAGGTGCTGGTCAAGTAACAGGGATGGCACCCCCATCCTACATTCTCCGGGCGTCAAGCGGTGGGGATGTGCAAGGGTACATGGGCAGGGGAGGCCAAGAGGCCTTTCAGCAGCCAGAGTTACATGTGGGCCGATGTCTGAGTGCTTCTCTGAACCAGAGACTGCCTTCCGAGCTTTAGTGAGTGCAAGAGCTTTTCTCAGAACTGCCTGTGGGGAAAACGTCAGCCGAACCTGTGGTGCCCACTGCTGCTCTTCCTCAAAGGCTCGTCGCCAGGCAGGCACACCATCAGAGTGGTTTCCTGGTCTTCCGGGATGGGGTGGATCCAGGGATCTAGTTCAGAGCAGAAGTGGCATGATCGTGTCTGAGCTGGGTACATTGAAAGCACCTGGGCTCACTCTTGCAGAGAAGGTGGTTCATTAACAACTGGTTGCTGACTCACTCTAAACATGTGCTGGGGTCTCCCAGTCAGAGCCTTGAGGCCCTCAGTCCCTCCCGCAGCTTCAAGCTGCATCTCTGCCCCTTCTCCGCCCTCCCCAGAATGACCAGCCCTCATGGAGTCATTTCTCTCCCACCTGTAAAAGAAGGCTTCCTTCTAGCAGCTCATGGTTGTTTGTGACAGCAAGTTATTGAACCTCCCTGAGTTTCAGGTACTTCACCTTGAAAATGGAGATAAAAATAGTTCTTATATATATAAGATAAATCAGATATATCTTATATCATAGGGCTGTTGGGTAATGTCATGCCTGACATCAAAGAAATAACGAAATGGTCCTCCCTGATTCCTTCTCTGAAGCAAACATTACCTTGATACCCAAACTGGATTTTAAAAAACACCACAAAGACGACAACTACAGGCCAGTAGTTCTTAGAAATATAGATGCTAAAACCCTTAGCAAATCATTAGCCAAGAGGACCCAACAGCATGTGACAAAGAGTCCGACATGTTGACCAAGTGGGAGTTGGTTGTTTTCTCGGAGTTGCAAGGATAAATCTACATTTTGTGGGTTTACTTCTGAACTATCCAATCTATCTTAAAGCATATGGACCAGTAAGACAGATTTGAAAGTTCAAAAATCCACACATTTTTGATCAACTGATTTTATTTTTGACAATGGTGCAAAGTCAATTTCAAGGAGCAAGAAGGCTCTCTTCAATAAACAACACTGGAAAAACTGGTTTTCCACATGCAGAAAACAGATACCCTGCCACTACTTCAAACAGCACAAGCTCCCCCCTGCCCAAATAGCTCAAAATAAGTTAAGGACTGTAATCTGCAAACTCAAACCATAAAATTGTTAGAAGAACAAGTAAAGGCAACCTTATCAAGCCTAGCTTTCAACCATGAATTATCTAATGTACTATCAAAAACGCAAACAGCAAAAGATAAAACCTCATAAAAATAAAGAGTATGAGCCCCCAATAGAGTATTTAAAAAAATTCAAACATATGTTCATTAAAAAAAAATTTTTTTTAACGGAGGAGACAAGCTACCAATTGGGAGAATATGTTTGGAAACAATGTGTGCTACAAGAATCTACTAATTAAAAAATATATAAAAAACATTGACAATAGACAACCCAATCATAAAAGAAAGGAGAATTTTAGTAGGTATTTCGCCTTGGAAGACCTTCAAATGACCTCAAATAGACGAGACTCAGAACTCAGAACTGAGACACCCTTTCAGTGTCACTCAACTTCTGACGATCTAAAGCGAACACAGAGAAAAACAGCAGCAACTGCTGGTGAGGTTGTGGAGGATAGGAACCCTTACCCATTGCCAGTGCGAACGCAACCTGATAGAGCGCCCGTGAGACGCGAGAGAGCGGGTCCTTAGAACACGAAAAACAGAACTCCCACACAATCCAGTAATCTCACTCTTAGGTTTATAAGCAAACACTTGAAAACAGAGATTCATAACGAGACTTGTACCCCAATGTTTATGACACCACGACTCATAAAGGCCAAACAGTGGAAACAACCTAAAGGTCCCTCAGCAGATGACGGGGCAAACAAGATGTGGTGCCTGTGTACAAGGGGCTCCTACTCAGCTAAGAGGGGAAACCGATCCTCAGTCTGTGCTGTAAGATGGATGGATCTTAAAGGCACTGTGCTTTGTCATCTTGCTTATTTATACTCTGAGCCATGTTAAAGACATCTTGTGAGTCGATCACAAAGGCACAACCATCGCATGATCTCGCTTATACGAAATGACAAAGCTGTGGACCACTCAAAGAGAAGATTTATCAGTGGTTAGGAAAGTCGGAGGCATGGGGAAAAGAGAAGTGATGGAAAATCTTACTAATTAAGGGTAGGGCTGCACAGCTAATTATCGTTGCTGTTAATAAGTTGTACACCTGTTAAACGTTGGCTGCAGTTGTGGGATAGATAGCATTACAACATGCCAAAAAAAGAGAAAGGAAAAAAGTAGCTTTTGTACATCAGGTGCTGAGCCTGTTTGTGTACAACTAAACCCTTCATGGGATTTGGATCATTGGTTTGGAAAGTGGAAGGTAATGACGTCATGAGACACCCTAGTTAATTGGTCTAATAACTTGTTTAGTGCTCTGTTCTTCCTTGTAGTCCATTGCATAATGCCTGGAGTCTTAAACGCTTGTCAGCAGCCATCCAAGTTACAACAATTGGTCTCTGTTCCTAAGTCCAACAAAGGCAGAGAGAGAGAGAGAGAGAGTCGGGACACAGAGGAAGTTACGGAATGTGTGCCTAATTGACTCCATGAACCACTGCTTCCTGTGCAGCCGGGAGATCAGAACTGGACGCTTCTGGCCTACCATGAGGGAGCCCTCTGATCAAAGATTCCACAGATGAAGCCTGATCAAAAGTGGGGAGTAGTGGTTGGCAATGTAAAACAGAATTCAAATTCTTGTGGACTCTAGGTTTTCTGGAGCTGGGGAGGGTAGATGGACCCCTGAAACCATTACCCTGAGATCTTTAACCTTTACAACAAATTTTCAAACCAGGCAATAGTTTAGTGTCCCTAGTGAACAACCACTGGGCCTTGAGCATTGTGCTCTTATCAGAACTGTCCCGAGTACATTGCCTGTGGCAACCCTCCTGTAGATAGGGACCTCAAGGGGCAGAGGAAGCGATGATATGATGATAAGGAGGGAGAAACCGCTGCCCAACTCGAAGACCAGAATGAATAGCACTGCAGCTGCTGCATGACCAGTGTCTTTTCTTGCTGTGTGCACACTCAACAACAAAATCATCATCATCATCATCAACAACAACAAATGACCCCAAATTACTGGTTCATCCAAACGATATGACCTCCCGTACAGCTTCCTTGGAAAGAATCCCCAAATCTGTAGGGAAATCCAAGTAGCAACTTAGGTTTGGAATGGGGATAATCTCAGTCCTTGCTTCACGGCCCCGATAAAGAATTTGGGCTGCAGAAGCACTTTGCAGTCCCAGTGAGTTTTTGTGAAGGAAGAACGGAAAGTTTCGAGGTTGACCATCTCAAGAGGGTACACGCTATGTCTGGGAAGGTTGTCGCCAGGTCGCTCAGGAAGCCCGGCTGGGGTTCACAACTGGGCACGGAAAACCACGGGGAAAGAACACTGGAACAAGACTGGGAGCGTGAGACCCACACATGCAGCACTGGGGAATTCCTGGAGACCAAGAGGCCAAGAGGGTGCAGACTCAGAGGGCCCTGAGCAGGGGGGTGGGGGGGTGGGGGTCAGACAAGGACCATCCACTTACAGCACACCCCTCGAGGTCCGTATCTACACTGGAGGGTTGCCACAGGCAATGTACTCCCTGACAGTTCTGGGAGGAGACAGTGAACATGCAGGCTTAGAAGCCCCTTGGACACACACACACACACACACACACACACACACACACGGCCCTCCCCTGATCTACAGGATACCTACTAGCAACTCAGACTCCCAAGCTATAGGGAAGCTTCAATTTGACAGGTAATGGACTAGGTGGACTCTCGGGGAGCTCGGGGCCCTGCTGAATGCTCTCACAGACAAATGCTGGGCATGACCTTGGTGATAGGGTGGAACTGGGTGGGAGCTGCCATCTGCTTGTGTAGCCCAGGAAGTGTTCACTGCAGGGCAGACAGGAGGGTGGTGAAGGGAGACCCTGATTCACCGCCAACTGCGTCTCTGGGGCAACCTGGGCACAGGGGAGCAGGATGGGATCTGATGGGTCAGGAAGCCCTGTGTGAGTCACGTGTCTAGCCCCTGGCCTATCACAGGTCCTGAAAAGGCTGAATCAGGAGGTAGTCAGTAGGTCACCGTACTAAGGACACCACTTGGCAGTCCTCCCTGACAGGAACCTGTGACTTCCTGTGTTAGGCTAGGTTGTTTAGAGAAGCAAAATGGTGGCCTCTGTTTAAGAAAGAACTTGATTTCAAGATGGACTTTTTACATCAAGAAGGCACCTCGGTGCAGTCTGCCTCTAGTGCGGGGGTCAGATGCTAGTGGGCGCAGCACTCTGCAGACTCAGGTAACCGCAGGCTGATGCTGCAGAAAGATGAAGCAGCGTGCAGGGGAGCACAAGCAGGGAGGTGCAGGCCTGGGGACCCAAGGTCAGGGCTCAGAGTGGCGGCGGGGGGGCATGACGGTGCCCACGGCTCTAACGATCTGTGGTCCACATGGGGCCACCGCTGGAGAGAGACGCCGAATCCCAGTAAGGAGAGGTGAAGGTCCAGAGAGAGAGGCCCCTTTGAAAAGGCCACACCCATGAAGAGGCATCGCAGGTTGGATGGTTGGAACCCATCTCTACCTCCAGTCAGGTACCGTCCAGTTGGCAGGAACTCCAAGCACCACACTTCCTAAGGGCTCACATAGCGTGGAGCTGCCAAGTTCCCTGTGGAGGAGGGTGGCCTGCGGGAAAGAGGTACTCTTACCCAGCACCAGTGGGTTTAACATTGGCACCATCTCTTCAGAAAACCATTTCGAGATACCAGTACAACTCCTAAAATCTCTGCGCGGTGTAAATGGCTAGCACACACGGCTGCCAACCTCTGTGTCCACCTGGAGACAGATGTAGTGATAGGGTTTTGAAAGCTCAGCTTTATGAGTCACAGTTCTACTGTTACACACTAGGGGGCGCCATGGGTGAGACCCGAACTCTCAGACCACTAGTAGTCGGTCAGCACAAGTCTTAAAAGTGCTCATGCCCTTTGATCAAGGACTTCTCCTTTTTCAGATTGTTTCTAATGGGAGCGTTGCATCAATTGCGTCAATTGCTGGTTGTTGCAGCAACAAGAGAGATGTGTTCCATCACAGGTCTGAAGGCCATGGGTCTGGAGGTCTGGAGGCTCCAGGGAGAATCTGTTCCACCTCTCCTGGCCTGCCTCTCTTCCTGGCAGGGCTTTCAGCATGGCTATTGACGTGGTATGACATGGCTTAAGTTAAGTTAATCATATCATTTGCCATATGCAGTAATGCGACAGATTCCCTTGCTTTATAAGGTAATGGAGACTTGTGATGATAAAGTGAGTTTTTCTTTGGGGAGAACACTTTTTCAGTCTACTACCAGCCCCACTGCCATCAAGTCTATTCTGACTCATGGCAAACCTTTATCGTGTTTCCGAGGCTGTCAATCTCTACAGGAGCAGACAGCCTGTGGGAAAGCTGGAAGTTTTGAACTACCAACCTTGTGGTGAGCGGTCCATTGCTTATCAGACAATGCTACCAAGGCTGTCTATCTGTAGGTGAAAAAAAGACCTCTCACTTGCAGAGACAGTGTACTGTGTTGGTTCAAAGGCAGAGCAGACTATTGGGTGCTGTGTTAGTCTGGGTCGACTAGAGAAACAAATTCATAGCCACTCATATATGTGTAAGAGAGAACTTTAGATCAAAGAGTAATTGTATATTGAGAAAACATCCCAGTCCAGTTCAGATCGAGTTCATAAGTCTGATATTAGCCCATATGTGTGATTCTAGTTCATAAACTCTTCAGACTCACGCAGTACATGCGATGATGCCAGATGCAGGAAGATCACAAGTGAATGGGATGGAAAGCCTAGTGGATCCAGTGGCAGTGGAAACATCTCCACACTGGCATGGATATTCACATGGCTTCTCCAGCTCCAGGACTCTGGCTTCATCAGTGTAGCTTCACCTGGTTTGTCAATAGGAATATGAAGAAGAGAGTGTGGGTCTGGCCTCCATTCCGTCTCCAAATGAGGTCATCAGGCTGAGAGACCTGATTGACAGGCTAACCTCCGCCCCTTCACTCTTACTAATTTCAAGTTGACACCAGATTATGTAACTACCACAGGTGTAGTCTCAATCTGCCCTCTACTGACGTATCATCTAAAGCTTTCATTTCTTCATGTGTAGCCTGGGGTTACGGAGCTCTGGAAGGGTAAGGGTTAAGTGCTCAGCTGCTATCTGAAAGGTCGGTGGTTTGGGCCCGACAAAGACCCCTGACAGTCAGCTTCTGCGAAGATTCCAGAACTCAAACCCAAACGCACTGCCTTGAGTCCATCCTGACTCAGCCTCGGCTTTGTTCTGTCATGCGGAGTGACCCTGAGTCAGAATCAGCTGCATGGCGCCCCCCGCAGCCGCTATGTGTCAGCTATGTGTCAGCTTGGGAAAATATTGGGTTTGTGATTTTGATTTTTTCTTAACACCACTTTTCTTCTGGAACACAAGTCTTTTGCAAACTGAGCTTCTAATATATATATCTTATCTGCTTCTAATATATATCTTAAATATTTTTATCTGTTGATGATATCCATATAGGGCTAGGTTTCGATTCTAGAGAGACAGTAGAATCACCTGGAAGCTCTTACAATTGGAATCTGTAGGTGAGGTCTCAGCATCAGAATGCTTTAAATACCTATGACTATCCTCACATGTAGCCCAGGTTAAGACTGGGTCCGATGGTAACATCATTTGTTTAATTTGAGGTTCCAAAGTCGACCTGTCTATGTGTAGAGCGAGGCCAAGTCAGGAGGGACTCAGGGCAGTGCATTTGGGTTTGAGTTCTGGACTCTTTGCAGGAGATTACCTCTCTTTTCCTGATTAACTTCTGTTCCTTGGGTGTCTAGGAACACAGTCATTTCCTTGGTCTGGCTTCCTGTGTTGGTGTTTCACTCTGTCTGATCCAGGCAGGTTATTGAACACCTCTGCATGCCCCACCACCACCCAAAATAAAGGGGTGGGGCTAAACCCTACTTTTCTCAAATCTCTCAAGATGCGTTTTGGAAAAGGCATTTTCTGGGCAAAGTAAGTTTGAAAACTGAACACTACTGTTTCAAAAACCCTGAGAAACGCTACATAAGGATTACCCCACAATTCCACTCCAAGGCATGTGCTCAAAAGAATCAAAGCCATAGTTCCACATACGTATCTCTACACATCTACAGTTATTGCCTTTCCTCTCTATATTTGGAAATCTGTGGGTTCTCACCTCCCACTCTAACCCAGTACCAGAGGGCCCATCCAAGCCCTTCCTCTTTGCATCATGTGCCTTTCTTCTTCGGCAGTTCAAGTCTGCCATCCGGTCTGGAGGGGAAAGATGAGGTTGTCTGCTCCGGTGAAGGCTTCCAGCTCCCGACGTCCCACAGACGGTCACCGTGAGTCAGACACAACTAGACAGCGATGCCTTTTGCTTTGTTTTGCTTTTTTCTCCAACAGCAAGGAGCCTGGCGACCCCGACCTCACACTGCTCCTTATTTGCTCGCTCTCTCCATGCAGTCAGTCTCCTGATTGCTGCAGCAGGCCCAGAAGTAAGCTCTTCTCAGAAGGTTCCCCACCCCGTCGACCAACTTCTTGTGCAGCTCCCATCACTGCCCCCCCCCTTTCATTTACATTGTGCTGTTTCAAATAGTCACCATCTTCTCCTGCAAAGAAACTCGTGCCTTGCTTTTCTCTCAGTTCAGAACACAAGCCCAAAGCCTGCTTCCACACACAAGGGACTCTTGTCCACAAATGTGCACAGCCACATTCTTCACCAGCCTCAAAAAGTGGGTGTAAATCAGAACCCCATTGGCTGATGAATGCAGAAACCAAATGTGGCATGTCCACACCAGGGAATCGTACGTGGCTGTCAGAAGCCCTTAGTGACCAATTCACACTACACCAGGATGAACCTCGGGAACATTTTGCGAGGTGAAAGAAAGCAATCACCAGACACTGCACACTTATGATTTCATTGAGGTGAGACATTCGAAATCAGTTAAGCAACAGAGGCAGAAAGTGCACATGGAAGTGGTTTTTGGAGCCACTCATTGACAGCTCTTGAGACGTCCTGAAAACAACTTCCACACAGGCTGGGACAGCCACACTCCCAGAGATGGAGTCGGGTCTCTGGGCTTTCTCTGGTCTTTTAAAGAAAAATAATTGAAGGAGAACGTTTACGAAGTTATCAATAGGGGCAGAGACAAGGCAAAGATACCCCACCCAGATGAGGGAAGCAGGGAAGCCGTGAGCTGGAGGTCGTAATGGTACCCAGGGGTATATTGAGAATCAGACTTCAAAAGGACATAGGGGGGCAAAGGACATGGTGACAAAATCATGGTTGGTAGCAGCTGGGTACATCAAGTGACAGCTGGGGTTACGGGGGTGGGATCAGGTATAGGATTGGAACGTATGCATTATGTCGGACGCAGAGCATGAGAGAGTGGTCCTGGGGTTTCCTATCTAGGCAGTCAGGACTAGACTCATGACCGTGTGACCCCTGTAGGGCAGTCTCCACCCAGGACACATCCAGGCATGTCCTCCCTGGGCTGGCCAGGGGAAGCAGGCCATCCGCTTCTCTCACCCTTTGGGGTGACCCCCCCCCCACTAGATTGACCTTGCCCACTGTCACACTTGTTCAATTTTGTACATTGTTCAATTTTGCATCTTAGTAATGTGCACTGCAGGGGCTGGACTGCTTTGCGAACTTGCAGTCACCCAGCCGTGCCTCCATCCATGGGAACTGCCTGGAAATCCCCAGGGCACATTCCCACCAAGCCTTCAGGGGAAAGTGAGACGGTAAATCAAGGGGAAGTTATTGGCCCTGCTGACAATTCTCCCGGCAGACACTCTGCACTGGGACCTATGGTGTCACTTGCTGCGTGACAGTGACAGTCCTGTTACAAATACAGGGTGGGGACTCTGTCGTCATCACACCAGCCAGTAACTCACAGCTGCCATCTCCCTCGAAGCCTTGGCTGGAGCCCTGGGGCTGGTAGTTCCGAGTGGGACTGCAAGTTGGAAACCACCAGCCATTCCAGGCGACAACCACGAGCTTCCGACTCCCAAGAGCAGCTACCGTCCCCGGAACTCAGAGAGACAGCTGTGACCCTGTCCTGGGGGGTTGCCATAAGTCCACGTCAACTGGTGGGCAGTGAGTTCGAGCTTGAGGTTGCCGAGGAGATAGACTTTATTAAGATTGGGTCACTCGACCTAGGTCCCACAGCTAGTCAGTAGGCCGTGGGCTAGGGATCTGATCACGGCGGCCAGTGTGGTTCCACAGTCTACACACTGACTCCGCGGGTGTGCACACACAGGCAAGGAGGCAGCAGCCTCTTTTCTCAGCCGGCCTTCCCCTGGGGGGAGGGAAGGAGGACTGGGGCCCAGTCTTGGGGCCAGTAGTGGCAAAGCAGCCCGAGCTACACTCGGTGGAGGTTTTGGGGCTGCTCGAGGCACTCAGTGAGGTACAGATGTCCGCGGGAGGAGTCAAGGTGTGAAAAAGCAGATGTACAGCGGTTTTCACCTATCTTCCTGAGTGGTCAGTGGAAGCTGACCTCTCCCGGGACTGGTGGAGGCTGCTCCCTAGAGCTAGGGCGGCTGAGAAGCTGTGTGGTCGCCAAGTCCCTTCTGGTACCTGGCCAGCCATGTCCACTCCATCCTCCCCTCGCAGCAGGGCTGGGGAGGATCCCGGGGTATGTACGTGTGACCCTCGGGTGTCCGCGGGGCTCCTTCCGGGCGTGTGGGGCCGTGAGGTGCAGTGCGGAAACCTGGACACCGGCCGGCGTGGGGACAGCTGGCTACTCTTGGTGGAGTCGAGACGTGTCACAGGGAGATGGACGAGGAGACTTTTCCCCTTCTGGTCCCCAGGCTGGGAGCTCCGTGTCAGGTGACTTTCAGGAGCTGACTGCTGCCTTGTGCCCCGCTGGCCACCATGGGTCAGAACGCCAGCCTCTCTGGGTAGATAGAGGGAGGAATGGAGGCGGGGGCTGTGAGGTGGTCAAACCGCTGATTCCGGCATTTGGATTCTTTATGAATTAAGAAAATAGATGACAATTTGGTTGGGCTTTGAGCCCCCTACAAGATATGTTGAAATCCTAGATCTTGTTTTTTTTTTTTTTTTAATAAAAAGGATTGTTGAAAATGTCATCTGTAGAGTGACAGGAAATCGGGTCCTACTGGAGTGGGGCATGTCCTAAAATGAAGGCTGTCCTTAGAGAAGAGAAGAGACACAAGGGCCTGGCTCTGGGGGAGGAACGCATAGCACGAACCCGAGAATGTGGTAGAGAGACCCTGCCGTGGTCTGCAGGAGCCCTGGAGACCAGGGCCCTTAGTCACTGGCCCCGCTCCACACTGGTCCAGCCAAACACGGGCAGGTCTACAAGGGCAACAACAACACAGGGGACCACAGACACATTGGAACAATCAACCAGTGGAGACCAGGTGGGGCAACATTTTCCCAAGGTTGGGAACCAGGAAAGAACGGAAAAAGGAAACACAGGGATACATGATGTACACTGTGGAGATTGCAATCAATGGCACGGAACAACAGGTGTCTGAGTTGCTGATGGAAAACGGATCTGCTCAGTTAGCCTTCACCCAATGCACAGGAAGCGAACGGAAAACAGGAGAATGAACACCACATGCCCTGCCAGCTACAAGCCAAGGGACACCGGGGCCTAGCAGAAGCCAGGAGAGGCAAGCAAGGAGCCTGAGTACCCCCACTGTACCCCAAGTTCACACTGCTGGCCTCCCCGACAAGGAAACAATACATTCTTAAGCCCCCTCGATTGTGGTCCATGGAGCTCTGATGGCGCACTGGCTCTATGTTGGGCTGCTACCCACCAGGTCGGCAGTTTGCAACCATCAACTGCGCCGAGGGAGAATGACAGGACTTTCTACTCCTGTGAAAGGCTACAGTCTCGAAAACCCACAGGGGCAGTTCTACTCTGTCCTGTAGGGTCGCTGTGAGTGAGCGTCCATTGGCGGCAGTGAGTTTGTTGCAGCAGCAGCAGCAGCTCCAGGAAACGCATGCAGATGGGTAGCGCTAAACCCGGGGAAGGGATGGTCAGATGTGGAAGCAAAGAATGAGCGAAGGTCAAGAGACTGCGAGTGCAGAGACTGGAGAACACAGGATGCCTAGGGGAGGTGAGCTGCACTGAGCTTGAAGGATGTGTCAGGATCTGCTGCTGGGAAGATGAGCATACACCGAGCAAAGGTGCCTGGGTGTGTGCTTACGGGGAGAGGGAGGGGGGAACAGAGAATCCCCTACCCCTCAGAGGTAGGGAGGGCTGATGGTCAGCCTTCCTATCTGCCATGGGCACCCTGCCCCTGTTCCTGTCCCTGTCCTTGTTCTTGCCTCTGCCTTTTTCCATGTTCCTGTCCTTGTTCATGGCCCTTCCCTTGTCCCTTGTCCCTGACCCTGAATCTGTCCCTGCCCCCTCCTCAGGGAGTCCCTCCAAGTGAGGGGCCTGTCAGCACAGGAGATGTTTTGTGGGGCCTTGTAAGTCATAATTTCCCTGTGATTTCCTGCCTACACAGCAGTCACACCTGTTCTTTTACAGCAGGAAGGGGGGAGGTGTGTGTGTGTGTGTGGGGGGGGGGTGTCTTTATGAAGAGCACTCAGTGGAAATGAGGTGAAGGGCTTCAGGCAGGTGCTGCCCCCTCCACGTGTCCACCTCTTCAGGGCTCAGTGATGGATCTTAAGTGGGGGTCGAGACTGGTGGGGAATTTTTAGAAGTGGAGTCTCCTTCCGTCGGCAAAGGCCGGAGAGACACTGAACCAAGACTGCACTTTCCCATGCTGAAAAATGAGAGAGTCCAAGCAGGGCTGAACCCCGAAGGGTTCCCACAGGGCCCCGCAGGCCAGTAAGCACCAGGTTGCCCTAACTTCTTGTCTTGTCGCCTGCTGCAGGAACAGGTATGGGGTGCCCTCCCACTGAGGACCTAGGGATTCAAGGAGACAGGTACTCTGCCTGGGGACTCAGTGCACCTGGAGAATGGGCCTGGCAGCCAGGTGCCATGTAGTGGGATCACCCTGCACCTCTGCAGTGTAGGAGCCTAGGGACCTTAGGCAAATTACTAAACTCCCTGAAACTAGGAAGCCACATCTGTAAAGCTATCATGGTCCAAGTTCTCAATGAGACCGGGTTAGTGTGGGAGTCAAAAGAGGTGATGTGTACGTGGACTTCGCTGGACACAAGACTGGACCCCTGACCCTGCTCCTGGGTGACTGGTCTGTAGGTAGCCAAGTCCCTGCCCCTGTGAGCCCAGCCCAGGAGCCTGGATAAAACACACAGCTGCAGATCAACAGGAGGATGAAGAGTGATGTGTGCTGACTGAAATCTGCCAGGTTCCCCTCCAGGGAGGCTGTGTATGAGTCAGTCCTCTGTGCGCAGGGCTGGGTTTCTCCCTTCTTCTCAGTTTGGCTTTCCTCAGAGGCCCAACCCGACAGACCAAGGGAGCCTGACCCAGCCCTCCTTTAGGATGTTGGGTGTTTGAGTGGGGCCTACTAGAGATGTCATTGACCCAGTGGGGACCAACTTGACCATGCCTCACAGTCACCTGGATCCAAGTCTTAATAAAAAGGCTGCTTGCTGGTGCTTCGCCTCATGTGTCTGATTCAGCAGGTCAGAAATGTGTTCCAAGAACCTGCACTTCCCTAGCAAGTTCCTGGGTGAACCATTTAAGAATCATTGCAACGAACTCTGCTGTGCCAAGCTTTCTCCCAGTTCCACCTGCTGTGGTGCGGAGACCTGGAACCATTCACACATGATGTCTTCAGCCGGGGGCTCCCAGTGGACGTTTAGTGAAAACTGATTTCCTCCCAGAGACACCTCTGCTTCTCAGCCCCTCTGCTCTGGGGTCCCACACCTGAAGTAGAGCTGATGGAGAGATGGGACCCTTGCTCCAACTTCTCCTCCCTGAGTCTTTTGCTTAAGGAACCCCTGGTGGTATGATGGTGAAAAGTTTGGCTACTATCTATAAGGTCAGTGGTTCAAACCCTCCAAGAAGCCCTGTGGGAACAAAGCCCTGTGCTCCCAGAAAGATTATAACACAGGAAATCTTCTGAGGTGATCCAATGCCGTCTTACGAAGCCACTGTGAATCAAACACCATCACCACCAATAGCAGCCCAACTGCCAGAGCTAACCCCATCGATTTGTCAGGACACCGCTCAGTCAGTCTTTGGGGCTCTCCAGGCCGAGTGCTGCCTCTCCGCTAACCTGCCGTCTTCCTCAGGAGTCTTCTTCTTGCACCTCGGACAGCCAGGTCCGCCTGAAGTTTCCTCATGGAGCCCCTCACTGATATGCCCCTCCCCCTAGCCCAGAGGCTGCTCGTGCTTGTCCCTCTCTTTAGCTCCAGCACTTTACCCCCCCAGTTCCTCTGGAGGGACCAGGAGTGACGGCGTGGGACCAGGAATGTGCCCGTTCTGGTGGGAAATCCTCACCCCCTTGGAGGCCAGTTGAAAGATACATGTGAAACTGTTACTGCACAAAGGGAAAGGCAATCAAGGAGCTCAATAAATATTTGTTTAACCAGGGAACACAAAAACCCCTTTCCCTCATGCACACTCGGTGTGACCCTTTGACTCTGAGAGAGCCCGGCAGGTATGCAAGAAAGCCCTTGAAGCCAAGGGGGTGCAGGTTGGGGTAAGGGTGCATGGGGAACCCTTCCTCGCAGAGAGAGGGTTCTGTCACATTGATTTCTTTCGCTTCCACAGGAGTTCAAAACCACACTCACAGCCATCAGGTGGATGCTGACTCATGGTGACACTGTAGGACTGGGTAGAAATGCTTCTGCGGGTTTCTGAGACCGTCGCTCTTTGCGGGAGTGGATGGTCTCGTGTTGGGTACCCCCAAAGGGATCAGGGGTGAATGTGTGTGGGGAACGTAGAGTTCAATTCCGAAATATATGCTGGTTCCTGTGCCTGGGGTTGGGAGTTGGGGGGACTTCTCTGTACCTGAAGTTGGCAGGAATGTTCTCAGGCCATTGCAGAGTCTTGGAGAAGTCCCCAAACCCTTTGCCCCCGGGCTCAGCCTGCTGGTCCAAGAAGACTCTGTTGGGTAGGAGGAAATGGGGTTGGAAGTGAAGATGGCTTTCATTTCTTCCTGACCCCTCTCAGCTGGGAAACAGCTGGCAGCATCTGTGCCCAGCTGAATTCCTTTCCATCCCGCCTCCTGCCAGCCAGGCTGTAGAGATACATCCGATAACCTACAGACCCCACTGAGTGGTCTAGGACCATGAGTCACCTGATGACTGGGTATCAGAGACGCTCTTGCCCTGGATGCTGGGGAGGGTGAGCCCTGTCACCGCAGGCTGCTGGAAGTGAAGTCTTGCTCACCCCACTGGGAACTTCCGAGCCTGTCCTTTAGTTCCAAGGGGAATATGGGCAGGTAAGTGAGTGAGCTGCTTGCAGGAGGTACTCTGGGCCCCAACAGGTTTGGGCCTAATCTTCAAGAGCAGAAGATGTGAGACCAGGAACGCTGTGAGGACAGGGTCCCTATGTGGAGGGTGAGCTGAAAGCAGGCTGCTTCTGGGAATGTCCCCTCTGCATTCTTTGTGAAACCCTTCATCAACCCCAGCTTGTCTGAGACAGCAGGAAGACAGACTAGCCTCAAGCCTGAGGGCCTCTTCCCCTGGGAGCAGTGGGGGTGGAAGTGTCCGTGGAGAGTGTCCCAGACCCGCTCCAAGGGACTTCAGGGGACAGAAGCAGCAGAAGTTCAGACTTGGATCCATCTCAACTACTAGGAGGGATAAGTTTTATTTGAAGTTGGGGTAAGGGGTGTTTTAATTGCTCTTGAGAGGAGCCCGAAGGGGAAGGGAGAGGGGTGAGAGCTGAATAGAGAGGAAAGGGTTCCCTAAGTACCCTCAGAACAGCTCACCTTCCCCCCCCCCCCCGCCCCGTGCTCAACTGGCTTAGTGAATAAATCAGCCAAGAGTGAGCACCATGGCCCAGAGCACGCCTACCTCCGAGTGCTCAGTGCTGCGTGGTGTCAAGACCTTGTGCCTTTCTAGGTCACATCCCTGAGAGCTCAGTGTGGCCAAAGGTTGCTGTCCGTCCTTCATACATGCCCCTACCTTTTAGACCATTGAGGAGCTCTCCCCCTCTCTGTCACATTTGTCTGGCAATTTCCTGGGCCAGGCTTCTTCTCACATCTGCCTCCTTAGTCCTGACCTTCCTGATGCCCACACCGACCCATTTCATCACCTCTTCTCCAGGCCCTCCTCCACCTGCAACTTGGAGTTTGGGCAGCTCCCAGGGTGAATGGGACATTGAAGAG
This sequence comes from Nesogale talazaci, assembly GCA_004026705.1. NCBI lineage: Eukaryota > Metazoa > Chordata > Mammalia > Afrosoricida > Tenrecidae > Nesogale > Nesogale talazaci. The sequence goes on from PVJH01001105.1 coordinate 114,379, forward strand.
AGGCTGGTGCAGGCGGCAGTCAAGGGGATGGTTTCTGCCCAAGTCCACTGGTGGCCCGTCCCCAGGATGTTGCAGAAGCAACACAGTTTGTTGGACAGTCGTGAATGGGACCAGCTATGTCTTGCAATCCCCCATAGCAGTGCAGGCTATGTAAGAATAAGCACATGTCCTGTTGCCTTGGTGAGTTCCCTCAGAAAGAGCTTGCAGCAGTTCAGGTCCCCCTCCTGTATTGGTTGGCCTCATTGCTTCACCTCATGACTTCCTGGAGTCACAGCCTCTGGCACAGTCAGTGGTGAAATTTCTAAAAACCCTGGGGCCCATAAGATGGTGCTTTAGGCTGGGTTGACTAAAGAATAAATTCAGAGACTCTCATATCAGAGAGCGCTTTATATCAAGAAGTAATTCTATATCAAGCAGACACCCCGCCCAGTCCAGATCAAGCGTATGTGTCCACTACTAGTCCACTTGTTCCTCTTCAGACTCATGCGGCCACATGCAATGTTCCAAAATCCAGAAATGCCACAGGCTGGTGGATGCCAAGTCTTGTGGATCCAGTGGTGATGGGTGCATTTCCAGGGTTCTGGCAGGTCTCAGCCAGGTGGCTTGCCAACAGCAAGGTGAAACACAGGGGTGGGGAGGAGTTCCCAGGCTTCTCCTTATGAGAAGGTCACACCCACTAGGAGGTACCATCAGGCTGTGACCTGATTGACAGGCTAAACTTTACCCCTTCACTTCTTTTTTTTGGGGGGGGGGGAATCACTGCCCCCTGGTGGGAGTGGGAGCCCCACCCTTGCTCCTGGAGAGCCACTGCTGGATTTGAACCACCAAGCCAGTGGGCCGCAGTCCCGCACACAACCACTATGCCACCGGGGCTCAGGCCCCCCTTCACTTCTATATCTCCCAGTTGATATGACATTATGCAACTACCACAGATGGGATGCTATTTAAAAAAGAGCCCTGGGAGCATAGTGGTTACCCATTGGGCCATGATTCCCAAGGTCAGCAGCTCAAAAGCACCAGCGATTCTGGAGGAGAAAGACAAGAATTCCTACTCCCATAAACAGTTTATAGTCTTGGAGACTTCAGGGGCAGTTCCACCCTGTTCTATAGGGGCACTATGACTTGATGGCAGAGTGTGAGTTTATGTAAAGAAAGTGATTCTGGTTTCTATATCGTCACGTCATCTGCCTGCTCTTGGCCTATCTGCAGGGTCGTTCTGGGGCACAGGTAGTATCGTGGCAAGGGAGGGATTCCTGGGACTTTTAGTTCTCTCGAACCCGAGGCTGGTCCTGGTTTCTAGATTATCATAAGGCTAACTAGGAATAATTGTTGTGCAGACTAGAGGTGATTCACCAATGTGGAAAGTTTCATTGCTCCTGCTAAGCAACTGGGAGGACAATGAGCTCCTCCTTCCTTCCTGTCAAGGTCTCTTCACGGATGGTTGAGACCACACCCTCTGAGGCATGATTGACAAAGCATAAGAAAGGGGGCAGAGCCTGGAATGTGGGGCCCATCTCTGTCCCTGCCGAAATCCAAGGTCTCACCTTCCCTGAGCCTGCGGTCTGCCTTCTGAGTGATGGGGTCAGTGACAGTGCCTGTCCTTGGCAACTTAGGAGTTGCAGAGAAGGTCCCAGTGAGGCCGCGGCCAGAGTGTGTCTGCTGTGGCCCACAGGAGAGCCTGGCTCACAGTGAGTGAAGACCCGGAGTGACCCAGAGCTTCTCCTCTGAGAGACATCTCTCTGCTGTGGGGAGAATGGCAGGAACTTGGAGCTAAGTAGTTCCTGTAGAGAGGAATCCGTTCCTAGCTCAGCCCAAGAACCAGGCCAGGGCTGGGAGGACTGTGAACAAGATAGGAAAGCACCCACTTGGGCCTCCCTAGAGAGGAGCGTACCTTTGTTCCCGATTCTGGGTGTTGCTAAGGTTTCAGTTCATCTACTTCTGAAAGAAAGTCCCTAAGCTCTGAAAATCCCATTTGCCCAGGTAACTATAGGTGTGGAGTATGTGTACAAGGGAGTCCCACTAAGCTCAAAGCCTGGGGAGCGGAAAAAGTCGGGGCTGTATATAGTTAGTTGGGTATGTCCGTTGATGGCACCGGAATGAACTGGGAACCAGCCGACTGACATGATCAGAGAAGAGATGTGCACTTGAGCTCCCAACTTTCCGTCCCAAACTCTCTTGACTGTGTCATTCCCAGCAGAGTAAATCACATGACTCTCTGATTCAAAACAATCACGTGTCATCCATTTTAACTCACCATATTTAACTCACTGTGCCCAGGATTATCAATGTCTAAATATTCCATTTCATTTTTGATGACTTCCAACTTTCCAGGATTCATACGCTGTCCACGTTCTGGTTATTCGTTGATTTTTTGCACCTGGTTCTTCTCATCCTGAATCATGTCCCCTCAGCAAATGAAAATTCCAAGGCCCCACTCACAAAGGCTCTACCTGACTCATGCCATCACGGCAGACCCACTAAGTCACATTTTGAGTGACTATCTCCGACGATGCTCTGTTGCCATTGATTAGTCCTTTAATATCTGACGTTGTTTTGATGCTCTGAATAAGGTTTTCAGCAGCGACGTCCTCTGACACGAGCAGCCAATTTGTTCTTCATTGTCTGCTCTTGGCCTGGAATCTCTGCTGAAACCTGTTCACTCTGGGAAACCCTGTGGCATTTGAAATGCCAGTGACATGAGTTCTAGCATCGCAGCCACGCAGACGCCACCCCAATGTGACAAACTGACACACAGGTCGTAGTTGGGTGGGAATCATTCATAATGTTGCTAATGCCTGCTTTACCACTCTTACCTTCCATCTAGGGCAGCCCCACCTGGTAATTCATGCCTTCCAAAGGCACATAGGCTATTTATACAGGGAGGCAAAGTTACATTGTACCTGTCACTGAACCTGCCCAAGCCTCAAGTTTGCCATTTACCAGACTCGGTTCCTTCATGGTTGGGGCTCATTTGACTCAAACTACCAGTGACATGGCCTCCCTTCCTGGCAGGCTCAAGCCCTTTTCTGGAGTCACTGTCCTTTCTTCTGAAGAACTCTACTTCTGTTGCCAGGTTCCTGCTAGGCTGGAGGACCAAGGCTCTGGCTCCTCGTCAGAAGAACCCTTCTCTCCTTCTCTCCGGGACCTCCACTGCCCACCCTGACAAGGGAAGACCCCCAGGGCCCCTGCCAGCTGTCCATGAAGACAAAGCACTACGTATCTGAAGTGCCGGCTCAGAGGCCGAAACGTGGCCTTTGTTCAAGAACCTTGGGGCTCCTCTTCTCTGAGAGCCCTCCTGTTCCTCATAGCTCCGCCTGGCAGCGTCTCCCAGGTGGTGCCGCGCCAACCCCCAGTTCAGGTGCAAACCCAAACACAGGCCCTAAAGGGCTCTGTACACATCTTCCTGCAGTCTCTTCCGAGTGCAGCTCAATCGTCTTTCCTGCTCCACTTCCTTGGTCCTGAAGACAGCTTAGACCCCTGATGACCTCCTCTGGCTGGAGCCTCCAGTGGGAGACCAGAGGAGTAGAGGTCCTGTGGGAACCTCACGTGATTGGTGCGTAAGCAGCTCTGAAGTATAAACGGCTTCTGTCTTGACGATCACCCCCCTGTACCTCACCCAGGAACGCATGCATGGCAGAAACGTGACAATCATGGCCCCAAGCCACCCCGAATGCTGCTGGGCCCCGCTTCTCAAGTCTAGGGGAACCCCATGGCCTCAAGGCTCCAGACGGTTTCAAATCCATGCCGCCTGCTTCCGTTTGAGTCACCACACCTTAAGTCCACTTGTCTTGCTCAGTACCAGACTCTGAGGGAGGCCCTGAAGACAAAGGGATGGGTAAATACACACGCTGTCCTCTGAGAGCTCCCAGCCTGGGCAAATGACAGATGGAATAGACACTAGTGCAGTGTACCTGCACCGGTGGGGCTCGAGCCTGCGAGGGGATGCTAACTCCACCCTGCTCCTCCTCCAGCCCCAGCCTCAAAATCACGCATGTCCCATGCATGTCTGCACGCTCCACGCCCCCAGAGTGGCCAGCCTGCTAGTCCTTGAGCAGACACCCCTGCCCCCAGGTTTCTCTGGTCTGAAATACTCTCTTGGTGTCAGTTTCCCTGAGGTCTACATTGTGGTTGTTGCTTTTAGGCGTGCTCCAGAGAATGATGATTAAGGTCATGCTTCAGATCCTTTCCTTGATGGAACAGATGTCCTTCTCTAGCAACTGGTTCTTCCTGAGCACGTGTCCAAAGAGTGTGAGGTGGCCTTTCACCGTCCTTCCTTCTACGAAAAGTTCTTGCTGTGCTTCCAGGACAAGTTTATCTGCTCTTCTGTCCGTCCAGAGGGTAGTCAATATTCTTTGCCAATATCATAATTCAAGTGCATTGATACTTCATGGGTTTTCTCTGTTTGTTGCCCAGCTGTTGCATGCACATGAGGTGATTGACAATACCATGCCTGGAGGCATGTCGTCGGAGTGACAACTCGGTGTTTTATTTTTCCTTTAACACCAAAATAGGTCTTTCGCAGCAGATTTGCCCAGGGCGATCCGTTATTTGATTTCTTGAAGGGCGCTTCCATGACGCTCCATTGTACATCCATGTAAAATAAAATCCTTGACAACTTCAATCTTTACTTATCATGATGTTCCCGATGGGTTCAGTTGTGAAGGTTTCTGTTTTCTTGTGGTTCATACTGAAGGGTGTGATCTTGCTTCCTCATCAGGATGGGCTTCTAGTCCTACTCTGACACCATGTTCTTCACGCAGTCCAGCTTCGCAGCTTACATGCCCAGCACATAGATTGTAGAACTGCGGTGAAAGGATACAACTCTCTCTCTCTCTCTCTCTCTCTCTCTCTCTCTCTCTCTCACACACACACACACACACACACACCCCTTTCCTGGTTTTACACCAGGCAGGATTCTCTCTCGTCTGAGTCAGAGACGTCACCCAACATTATTTGGACATGTCATCAGGGGGAACCAGTCCCTGGAGAAGGACACTAGGCTTAATGAGCGTGGAGGATGACAGTACCCGGCGGGACCCAGGCCTCTTGGTCCGTAGACAGATTCTGCATGAACGCCTTAAAGTGTTCTGGGATTCCCATGGTGTTCCCAATACTGTCCATAATTTGTTATAACTCACACAGTGGGATGCCTTCTATACTGGGTCAGACTGAGTGGGATAAAAGACCTCTGAGAGGGAACAAAATCACCAGTGAAAAGCTTATATGTAAACCCTGGAACATTCTGGTATGCTGGAAGATGAACTCCTCAGGCTAGAAGAGACTCAAACTAGGGTTTCTGAAAGAATCCTTTTTTTTCTAAGGATCAGCTCAAAGATGACTCATAGATAAAGTGACCAGATTTTAAGCAGGACACCATTGACTGAGGGGCTGGGGGAGGGTTCTTGATGAAAAATTTGGTCTATATGGAGCAAAAAAAAAGTTTCATAGAATGCAAAAATAGTCTTAGAATATATTTTAATTTTAAAATGCTGTGGGATGTTGTTAAATTGTTAAAAAGTGGGACGTCCGGTCACTTTACTCATAGAGGCAGAGGCTAAAGATCTCACAGAAATCCAACTCTTCCCACACCGCTGCACCACTTTCTACACCTCCCAGAAGAGACAGCACAAATGGTTACTGTGCTTGGGTCCATCCAGAGGTACCTGACAAGAAGGATCTAGTGATGGTGCCCTTGAGGAGTATTGATACCCACCCTGAAGACCATTTGCCTGTGCAGACACTGGACTTTGGCTGCTGCTCATCCCTGGTGCTCGGTGGAACTCATGAGGAGATGTCAGAGAGACAACAACAGTGTGAGTGCAGGGGCCATGGGAGCCCTGAGGGGCAGCAGGCACTGTTCTTGTCTGGGCAAGGCCATGGGACTTGGACCGCAGGGAAGACTATGAAGGGTGCCTCCAGGGACTGAGGGAGCACAAGGGAATTATGAAGATGGCTGGGCAGCAAAGGCCAGATCTTTTCTCCTGAGTGGGGTGTGTCTTTATGTTTAATTCCCTGTCCTGTTCCCCGAAGCTGTCTCCTTTAGAGGAAGGTCATTATAGGAGAGTTTCACTACACAGTGGACTGACCTGTGTGTTCACAGGGACCAACTGGGTGTCTCTCGGGGACAAGCTTGAAGGAGGCTGACCTGAGAGGGGCAGCAATGGTGACTGTGAATGAGACTCAGGCTGATGGATTGACAAGGCTGGAACTCAAGGGAGGGTGAAGAGTTAAAGAAAGTGGTGATGGGAGGAAGGCCTCTGGAGGTCACTGGCCTGAGGTCTGGGAGGCCAGGGCCACAGGAACTAGAACCACTGCTCTCTGTGGGTATTGCCATGTAGTGTACCCAAGTGGAGGCAGGCTGGGCTGAGGCGGGGTGGAGACAGTTTGCTGTAGAGATGGAGCCCCTGTGTGCTTGAAAGGGCAGACTTGGTCATACCTGGCTCCATTTCTCCTTCAGAGGCTTTCCTGTGTCTGCCCCCCAGGCTGCAGGTGCCAGATTCCCAGCTCTGGCCAAGCTCTGTGCTTCCTTTATTCACTCTGTTGGCACTTCAGGTGCGAGCTTCCTGCTGGGTGGTCTTCTCGCTGCAGGAGTGCTAGGAGGTGACTTGTGAGTCCCTTCCAGGCTTCCTGCTGACTCAACCTTCCCAAGTGCTGCATGTCCTGATATAGTTGCCTTGCCAGAGAGGATTATTAAAAAAAAAAATTTTTCCCTGTCATTTCAACAGACTAGCTGATCAAAGTCTTGTGACTAGAGCCAGGGCTATGAAAATGGTTAAAACACATTACAGTGGAACCAATGGTAATTGGGTGCTCAGTGGAGAAGAGATGGGGATTTTCAAGCCTTTCATTTTCTTTGGGTCCACCAAGCATGCCCAAGGAAGCAGCAGTCACGGAAGCAAATGATGGACTCCATTGCAAATTGTCTGCCAAAGCCCTTGAGAAAGTGTTCATCAGTATGTCTCTTTGAGAACCAAGGTGTGCTTGACACAAGCCACGGTGTTTTTATCATCTCACATGCATGGGAAAGCGAGAAAACAAGTAAGGAAGCACATAGAAGGACTGAAGCCTTTGAATTATGGTGCTGGCGAAGAAGATAGCAAGTATTAACACTGCCAGAAGCACACACAGTTCTCTGTAGGAAGAAGCATACCAGCATCATCTCACATATTTTGAACACGTTACTAGGAGAGACCAATCCCTGGAGAAGGGTATTGTATTCAGTCAGGTAGAGGGGCAGCGAAAGAGGAGACGACCCTCAAGAGATAGATTGATAGAGTGGCTGCAACATGACCCAGAACATGACAATTGTGCGGGACCAGGAAGTGTTTCCTTTTGTGGAACCGATATAGGGTGACTGCAAGGGTTAAATGAAAAGCTCAGAACCCCGAAGATGTCTATTCTGTACTATCTAAGATCGTCACGAGTCAACATCAATGCAACAAGAAACAACAAAGGATCTGTTGTTAAGGGCTCCTTTTTTTGAAATCGTCTTATTAGGAGCTTGTACATCCATCGTGTCAAACACATCTGTACATTTGTTGCCATCATCATTTCCCAAAACATCTCCTTTCTACTTGAGCCTCGGCATCAGCTTCTCCTTTCCCTGCCCCCCCTCCTGAACCTTTGTTAATTGATCATTTTTTTCAAGTCTTACACTGACCGAAGTCTCCTTTCACTCACTCCTGTTCTCCCTTCTCCAGGGTTACATGTAGTTACTGTGACCAGTTTCACATTCCCCCCCCCCTTTCCCTTACCTTCCTGGTATCACTGCTCTCATTATTGGTCCTGGATTCCCTGTGTTTCCAACTCTGATCTGTACCCATGTACATCCTCTGGTCTAGCCGGATTTGTAAGATAGAATTGTGATCATGATAGTGGGGAGGAAGCATTAAAGAACTAGAGGAAAGTTGTATGTTTTCTTTGTGCTATACTGCACCCTGACCGGCTCATCTTCTCCCCCAGTTAGATGGCCTGTGCAGCAGACTAACCTAACGCAATGTATCATTTCATTTCTTGACTGCTGCTCCCATGGGCATTGATTGTGGATTCAAGCAAGGTGAAATCTTCGACAACTTCACTCTTTTCTCTGCTTATCATGATGTTACCTATTGGTCCAGGGGTAAGAATTTTTGGTTTTCTTTACACTGAGTTGTAATCCATATTAAAGGCTGCAATCCTTCAACTTCATCAGCAAGTGCTTCAAGCACTCTCAGCAAGCAAGGTTGTGTCATCTGCATATTGAAGGTTATTAATAACTTTTCCTCCAATATGGGTGCCATATGCTTCTGCCTATAATCCAGCATTGGTGATTATTTGCATAGCATACAAATGAGTAAGTGACACACACTTTTCCTGATTTTAAATCAGTATTCCCTTGTTCTGTTTGCACAACTGCCTCTTGACCCAGGTACGGGTTCCTCCTGAGCACAATTAAGGGTTCCATAAATTCTATTCTTTTCGAGACTGTCCATAGTATATTACCGGCCACACTTTCAAATGCTTTGGCATAACCAGTGATGTACAAGTAAGCATTTTTCTGGAGTTTTCTGTGTTCAACCAAGATTCAGCTGATGGCCATAATGATATCACTTGTTCCAGGTTCTCTTCTAAATATGGCCTGATTTCAGGCAGCTCCTTGTCAGTGTATTGCTTAAACCATTGCTGAATAATCTTCAGTCAAATTTTACTTCCCTATGGAGTCGATAATAAAACAACAAACAAACAAACCAAAGCGTCACTGTCATCCCATCAATGTTGACTCATAGCTACTCCCTCTGGGTTTCCAAGACTGTCATTGTCTATGGAAGTAAAAGCCCAGCCTTTCTCCAAGGAGCAGCTGGATCTCCAAGGATCACAGTCCGACTCGTCACCACTCTATCAGAGCTCCATGGTGTCAATGATAGCCTTCTATAATTTGAGCATTCTGGTGGGTCACTGTTTTGAGACTAAGTACACATAGATCGTTCCCATTCAATTGGTCATGTTTCCAGATTTCTTGGGACAGATGATCGAGTGACTCCAGTGTTTCATCAGCTTGTTGAAACATTATGATTGGCAATCTGCCAATTTATGGAGCCTAATTTTTGGCTAATACCTTCAAGGCAGTTTGGACTTCTTCCTTCAGTACCTTTGGTTCTTGATCATATGCTACCTCTTGAATTGACAGAATGAACTTCAGTCCTTTTGGGGGCAGACACTCTGTGTGTTCTTTCTATCTTTTTGATGCTCTGGTATTGCTCACTATTTTGCCCATGGAATTTCTCAAAATTATAACTGGCATTTTTTAGTTATTTCCATTTAACATATACTGAAGGTGTTCTTGGTTTTGGTTTTCTAATTCTAGGTCTTTGCACATTTCCTTATAATATTTTACTGTCTTCTCAAGTTTCCCTCTGAAATACTCTGTTCAATTCTTTTACTTCATTCTTTCTTCTCTTTCTGTTAGCTCCTCCATGATTAGAAGCAAGTTTTAGAGTTTGCTGACATTTTCTTGGGTTTTTTCTTTTATTCCTGTCTTTTTAAAGATCTTTTGCTTTCTTCATGTATGGTGTTATAGATGTTATCCCACAGCAAGGTCATCAGGCCTTCTTTCATTAGTGTTCTACGCAGTAAATCTGTTATTGAGATGGTCTCAAATGTTAGGTGGAATAGGTACAAAGTCACACTTTGACTTTCATGGACTTGTTTTCATTTTCTTCAACTTCACCCTGAACTTACAAATGAGCAGTTATGGTCTCTTCCAGAGTTAGCCCCTGACCTGGTTTTAACTGCTAACCTCAAGCTTCTCCAGCATGTCTCCTTACAGATACAGTCAACTTGATCTCTGTTTATTCTATCTGAAGAAGTCCAGGTATATGACTGTGAAGAATGTTTGATCATGTTTAGACTGGAGACGTTAGAATTCTTTAATTTCTGCACTACTAGTTTTAGTGGTTGCTACATAAATTTGAATAATAGTTATATGGACTGGACTTCCTTGAATATTATTCTTTAACAGATACTCTTGTACTTCAAGATAAATATCAGAAGGCCTTTTTGGACAATGAATGCAATGTCATTCTTCTTGAATCTGTTATTCCAGGCATAATTAACCATGTGATTTTATGATTCAGAATGGCCAATAGCAGTCTCTTTCAGATCATTAATGTCTAGGATATTGGTCCTTATGTATTCCATTTTGCTTTTGATGACTTCCAATTTTCCTAGATTCATATTTTATCCATTGGGAATATATGGGAAATTCCCATTTAGTCCATAGACATTTACAGGGTCCTCTTCTCCTTTTTAGTTGGTCCCCATCAGCCAATAAATATTTTGAATGTTTGATTTCATCTCTGTCCTTATGGTTGACCCTGCCTTGAGGAGGCAGCTCTTCCTCAGTCATATTCTGAGTGTCTCCTGACAGGAGGGGATCATCTTCTGTCACTATATTCTGGTGCTATTCATTAGGTTTTTCCATAGGTAACAACTGCTATCATTAAGGCTTGCAGTGACTGGTTCCTCAGTAGTGGGCAGCCGTCTGCATAGTCAGTTCTTAGTCGAGAAGCTCTGTCAAATCCTGTTCACTTGGAGGTGGCTCTGTTAGCATTTGAAACACCAGGGACATGTTTCCAGCTTCATGCCACACATAAAGTACCACAGTGTGACAAACGGACAGACAAGTGATGAAGTGTCCTTCATGGAAGATGCAAATTCTACCTGTGTACTGCCACTCTCTCCTTTGTATTCAAGACCACACCCAAACATTGCCATTGGGTGGATTCTGATTGATACCAAAAATCTCAAACCTCTTGCTGTGGGATCAATTCCACATCATGGAGACTCTGTGGGATAGAGGAGAACCTCCCCATTGGGTTTCTAAGGCTTTGAGTCTTTATGGAAGCAGACTTCCACATCTATCTCCTGGTGAGTTCAGACATCAAAGTACTTAGCCATTGCATCACTGGGTTTCCTTACACTAACCTAAGCATTACAATAACCCAGGGCTCTGCATGTACCAGGCTCTGTGCTATGTGTTTTGAAGCATTGCCCCACGGAGTCTTTAGACCATCTGTGTGCTAGATGCTGCCCTCGACCCTATGTCTATGATGAGACACTCAGCGGCAGAGAAGTTCACCTACATGTCCAAGGCATAAAACTGAAGGGAGTGGAACATCCATGAGCCATGAGGCTCACCGCTGCACAAAACAGCCTCAGCTGGAAGGCAAAGCAAAGGGGACTCTGCCTACACATCCAACCCACCTTGGCTTCCCTCTCCCTTTCCCATCTCCACTCCTCTTCTGGTCTTCAAGTTCATCTAGCAGTATGTTGATACAGGGACCTGGGCCAGACTGCTGGTGGGTGGGTGGATGGGGTGAACAGGTCTGTTTTGAACTAAGTCTTCTTTGTTGTCCTCTCTCCTTTTCCTGAGCCAAGCACCAGTGAGGCCTGGGCATCTATAATCTGGGCTGGCCCTTTCAGGGCAGAGAAGCCAACCCAGGCTGAGTCACGGAGGATTTCCCTGAGATTAATGATCCTCGGAGTCCTAGGGTACCCAGTTGTGGTGGAGACAGTTGGCTCTTCTAGCCAAGCACTAATCCTCATGAAACATTTGGTATTTCCAGTCATTCCGGATGGAATTAAATTTAAATCAAGTCCCCAAACACACAGCCAGGAGAATGTGAGCAAACTTGCCAAAGAAACCAGGCATCCGGCTTGCTCAGATGTTGGTCTCATGTCTCAGAAACTGCAGGTCATTCATGCCCAGAATGGAGATGGGGTAGAACAGCGGTTCTCAACCTGTGGGTCATAACCCCTTTGGGGGTTGAATGACTCTTTCACAGGGGTCACCTAAGATCAACAGAAAGCACATAAATATTTTACACTATATAGTTACAGATTGTTTTTTGTGATGAAATCATTTTGTTCAATTTGGAACAATGAAAATACATCCTGCATATCAGATATTTGCATGACGATTCATACCAGTAGCAAAATTATAGCTATAAAGTAGCATTGAGAATAATGTTATGGATGGGGGTCCTTACCACATGAGGACATATATGAAAGGATCGGGAAGGATGAAGGTGGAGAATCACTGGCGTAGAGGGATGGTGTACCCCACTGCACTCCCAGGTTCCCTTCCTACCCAGTCCCGCCTCTCTGAGGCACACTCCACCGTCCACCACGTGGTCATATCACAAGCCTCCCAACCCAAGATCAGAAGGCCTAGGGTCTCATCCTAACTCTGATGCTATCACTAGTCCCTTTGCCCAAGGTCCCAAGTTCACTCCGAGGAAGGAAAAATGGGGCTTTGTAGTCCCATCAAGAGTGTCTTGGAAACTCACAGGACCAGCCCAATATTGTCCTCTGGGGTTGCCACGAGTCTGGGTTGACTCAATGGCAGTGAGTTTGATTTGGAATTCTGCCCAGGGTCACCTGGCTTGAGTTAGTCACAAAGCAATGCCGCAGTTTAGTGGTGAGGAGCATGGGCCTTGGAGCCAGTGAGCCTAAACCCGACTCCACTACCTGCTGTGTGACCCCTCTGTCACAGGTGAGCTCTCTGTGTTCCTTTCTGGGCAGGAGAAGAGGTACCTCACTGAGTGCGGATCGGCATGAAGCGGGCGAGGTCCATGTGAAGAGCTCAGAGCTGTGTTTGGCACTCAGTAAACACAATGCAACTGCTAGTTCTGAGTCGTCTCAGCCTCCCAGTTTCCTCACCAACAAGGTGGGGGCTGGGTTTGGGGCCCGAGCACCGTGGACACTCTTCATGCCATGTGGTCACACCCTGTCCTCAGGAGACCACTTCTAGTCAATGGAGGAATTGGTGAGACAGCCACATTGCATGTTCCAGAAGATCCAGACTCCTTCCCAATGGCTCTTCCTAGGTGACGGGTTTGTGTGTGTGTGTGTGTGTGTGTGTGTGTGTGTGTGTGTATAAGAGGAAATAACAAAATATTGCCACAACATCATAGATACTCTTATTAAATAAATATATCAAAGCATAAAGTTCTTATTTCTCAATGTAGGGGTTAGACATTGAGCTGGTCATCACACGGTCAACAGTTTGAGCCTGCCAGCTGTTCTAGGAAGGAAGATGAGGCTGTCTGCTGCTGGGAAGATTTACATGCCTCAGAAACCCAATAGGGACAGTTTCACATTATCTCATGGAGTAGCTTTCAGTTGGAACCTTCTTGATGGCAGTGGGTTATTGTTGGTTATTTGTTTTATTTTTTGGTCTATACACTTCTGAGGGTGGTGTTTCCATCTCACTAACCCTTCCCCAAAGAATTCTGCGCTCTTTGGTTGATATCACGTCAAAGGCAGTTTGGGTCTGTATCCTTGATGGACTCAAGTACATTCCATTTCAATGTTCTTTGAGGATTGAGACAATAAGAAGTCTGAAGAGGCATGATCAGAGATAGAGTACAACAGGGTAAAGTAGGTGGCATAACTTACCCCACAGAATCCTTTTAAGACAGCCCACGCTGCCTTCAAAACCCGAGCAGGTGCCTTGCATGATGGAAAATGTGCTTCCATGCAATTTTCCTGGTTTGTTTCTCACTAATACCATTTTCTTAAAACTTCTTCCTAATGACCCCCATGATCATCTCTTGTGTCTTTGGGAAAAAAATCTACCCAGATTACCCATTTGAGATCTCAGTGAGTGTGTGTGAGCATGGATGTGAGTGTGTGTGCCTACAAGTATATGTGTGTGGCTACACAGGTGTGAGCATGTGCACGGGAGTGTTTGAGTATGTGAGCATATGCCCATGGAAAGGTGGGTAGGTGAGTGTACATGTGTGAGGATGTGAGTGTGTTTGAATGTGTATGTATGAAGGTGTGAGTGTGTGTGTAAAGGGTGTGGGTGCTGGGCTCAGAGAGCCAGCCCATTTTGGTTCTCCTTCCAAGTGCAGATGGAAGTCATTCTCATCATCTTACAGTTGGGTCCATTTGTCGGGATGGGCAGTAACCCAAACCCCAAAATGAAAACTGGCGAAGGTGGGAGTGGAAAGTGAAAGGGAGGAGCAAGAGTGTTTTGACTACAGAAATCCAGCAGGACTGGGGATAGACAGTGAGAAGAAGGAAAGGATGGCCAGTTGCTCTGCAGGAGGCACGGTACTCTGACCTCTGGAATTATTAGAGACCCATTTCACAGATAAGGAAATGGAAGAGCTAGTGGTGGGGCCAGGCTTGAGGTGGAGCACAAACAGGCCCTCACTCTGCCCAGCTCCTCATGCAGGAGAAGGTTGCCAAGCAGCAGTAGTGTCCAGGGAGGCTACTGTCCACTCTGGGGCTCTCCAGTGTTGCCAGAATTGCTGTGAACACCCAAGGTGTGGCGTGGTCAGGGTCCCACTGAAGAAGAAGGCTGAATGTCAATGCTGGTTGTGGCAGTTGCACAATTTCATGTCCACTTGATAAAAGAATGAAGGAGTAGAGCCTAGCCTGTCAATCAGGTCACAGCTTGTTGATCCCTCCTTGTGGGTGAGGACTTCTCATGAGGATTCTGGAAACTTCCTCGCTTTTGATTCTGTCATATCTCTCTCTCTCTCTCTCTCTCTCTCTCTCTTCTCTCTCTCCCTCTCTTCTCTCTCCACAATGCCCACGAAACTCTTAGAATGGCAAACCAAATCCATTGTGATCAAATCAGTTCTAATTTATAGCTATTCTGTAGGGCAGAGGATTACTAACTGCTCCACAGACTACCACCTCCTTCATCCCTAGGGGTTTGAACCACGGACCTGTCAGTGAGCAGTTGAGAGCTTATCTACCATGCCACCAGGACTCCTGGAAGGGAGCTTAGTCTCCATGAAGGACTATGGCTATTGCTTCTGTGTATGTGAGTTGATGCTGCAACAATTGGCTCAGACGTAAGGACAATTGTGTGGACAGCGCAGGGCTGGCAGTATTTCCTTCTGCTATACACAGGGTTCCAATGAGTCAAACCAAGTCGACGGCCCCTCACAGCAATACCAACACTGCTATTGCTAATGTCTTACCTTGGCATTCCAAACACAAAATGAAGGTGCACAGAGACTTCTCAACTGTAGAAAGACTTGCTGGGAGGGAGGTGCATTCTACTATTGCTTGCCATCATGCACACCCTCTCCCTTCCCTAGGAGAGAAACAGCCATTGTCATGTAATTGACTTTGGACATGACTTTTGGAATGCGAATAGATGGGCTACTCACCAGGGCTGCCGTGGAAGCTGGGAAATACACCGGGTTCGTTCCCACTCTCTGGACTGTTGCTTCCTGCGCCACGAGAAGGTGCAGACCACTGAGCCAGCCTGGGCCCGAGGATCAAATGTCAAGGCGCAAGGCCAGGAGCCCCCTACCCATGGCCAGGGACAGGCCACGTGAATGGTAAGTCAGTGCTTCCCGTGGTGAGCTGGGGGTTGCTGGTTCCCTGGGTCAAACCCACACCTACTGGCAGCCTTCCAAACGGTCCCCAGAAGGCATCTCAGGACTGACTGAAGAGAAGGGGAGCCAAGTCTTGGAGTGTGAAGTTAAAGAGTAGGCAGCACGCACGCGCGCGCACACCCCCCTCTCACGATACAACTCAAAGCACAAGGACACTCTGGACAGGGCCTGCGCGGTTTCCGGAGAAGGCATTGTGGTGAGCAGCAGTCTTTCCCTCTCCCAGGAACTCCTGCGCTCTTACCCCTGGCTCTGGCTCTCCATGAGGAAGGCCAGCAAGCCGTCTGCACTGGCTCCCGGTCTGTTAACGCTCACTTGTGCCATCCTGTTGTGGACAAGATGGACGCCGGCCAACATCAGCACCCGCCACAGACCAAGGGAAACATTTCCCGGTCCCAGTTGGATGTGGCTTCCATCCCGTGGGTCTTCTTTCCAGAGCCAGGTTGAGGGGGAAATGGTTAGTGACCCCGGGCCTGGCCCGGAAGAGGTTTTCCTTAGAGAAGACGCAAGGAACGGGGCGAGGAGCCTGCAGTCCACTGCCCCCCAGTCGTGGCGAAGGCGCTGCCTGAGATGGCCATCTCACAGTGGGGCGGGGGCTCCACAGAGAATTGGACTTCCCTGAGTCTGCAAAGTTTTCCCCTTGGAGGGCTTTCCATCCGGAGGCGAAGAAAGGCTCTGGGTCCCACGGTGCCCTTCCCTCTGCCAGCCACCTCACTCCCACAAGGCTGGACGTTTGTTCTGTGGTTTCTCCGTTCGCTCTCCGTATCATGCAGCTGAGCTTTGACTGCTCTGCACCTTTCCTCCATCCCGGGAGCCACTCACAGCCTCGCCCCCCTGGTGCCTGTTCCTGGCCCCACCAGGAATGTTCCTGTGGCTTTTCTTGGTCTGGGACCCTGTCATTTACCACCCGGCGCTTATGGGTGTTTGTGGAGCTGAAAACTTTCCTATTAAATCTTGGTCTCAGGGAAGTGACCACAGAACACTGGAGAAGCTCTTTGCAGCCCAGCACTGGCAGCGGATAGCAGCTTGTGCTTTATTAGTATGCTGGGCGCTCTCAGGGTGCCAGGGCCAGAGGCACACTTGGGGGGGGGGACCCTAGGGATTCCCCGGATGTTATGCAGACCATGGAGAAGTTGCCTCAGCAGAAGCTGTAGAGAATTTCCACTTGACTCTTCACCTTTCCGTACACATTCAGCTGCCCTGAAGTCGCCATCCTCTTTTTTCCTGGGTCCCCTGCATTCTTGTGACGACGTGTCTGTCTGCCGCTGCTTCCACGGCTACCACCCACAGTCTCCTCGCCTTCTGGTCTCCTTTGCTTCTGCTTGCTCCCCATCCTTAGTGCTTTGTGGGCTCTTCTTCCAGTGGTCTCTCACGGCGACTCCCCATCTCTGGTCCACTCTGCTGACTGGCCTGGCTGGTGGTGGCTGAGGAAACACCATCAGAGAGGATGTAAGCCGGCCAGTAGTTTGGCTCTTGTCTCTCTTCCGACAGGGACAGAGTTCCAGTATGGGTCCACCTCCCAGGTCCCAGGCACCCTTGTGTCTTGATAAGTCAAGGCCAGGGCTACAGAGTGGGTTGTGTAGCTCCCGTGCATAGCTTCACATGGTGTCTTCTCACTGTCACACAATCTGCCCTCTCTCAGCAGACACCACTCAGGACTCGCCATACCTTGGCATAACTTTATGAATGTAGCCAGTTATGTCTCTTTCCCAACCAAGTCACATTAACAGGATCAGGGTGTCAACTTGTCTTTTGGAGAGAACCCAATTCAATCCAGAACATTCTGTGAACATCCCTGTGTCCTTCTTGTCATCCTGGAGATGCAGAGGATGAAGAGCCTTCAGTCTGGTGGAGAGACCACACTTCTGGAAGAGTTCAGTAAACACAGTGTTCCTGGAGGAGCCACAGACCCCACGTCCATCAGAACAAAACACCGCCCCGCCCTGGGCGCCCCCTCCTCATGATTGTTCTTCCGGTTGAGCCTGTTGTTGCAGCTCCTGTGTCAATCCATTTTGGCAGGGGGGTTCTTCCTCTTTTTCACTGCCTCACTGCTTTACCAAACCTGATGTCTTTTCCCACAATCTGGTCTCTCCTGATACCACGGCCCCAATACTGGGCAACGTCTCACCATTCTTGCCTCCAAGGAGCATTCTGGCTGTACTTCTTCCAAGACAAATGTGTCTGTTCTTTTGGAAGGTCATGCTACTTTTGATGTTCTTCACCAGGACTCTAATTCAAATAACCATTTCTTCTTTTGTGGTCTTCCTTATTCGATGTCTAACTTCAGATGCATGCGAGGTGACTAAAGATATCATGGCTTAGATCAGGCACTTCTTTGTCCTCAGAGACACATCCTTGTTTCACACCTCTTTATTTATTTTTGTTTTTATTTTTTTTTGGGGGGGGGCATCACTGCCCTCTGGTGGGAATGGGAGGCCCAGCCTTGCTCCTAGAGAGCTGCTGCTGAATTTGAACTGCCATGCCAGTGGGCCTCAGTCCCGCACTCAACCACGACGCCACCGGGGCTCAGCCTGCTTTGCACCTCTTTAAAAAGATCTTGCGCAGCAGATTGACCTGAAGCCGGGCATCGTTTCATCACTTGACCGATGATGAATTCGAGCAAGATGAAATCCTTGACAAGCTTACTATTCTCACCTTTTAATGGGAGGTTATCTATTAGTCTCTTTGTGAGGATTTTGGCTTTGTGTACTTTAATTATAATCAACATTGAAAATTGTGATGCTAGTCTACATCAGTAAGTGCTCCAAGTCCTCCTCGCTTTCAGCGGACAGGGCTATGGCATCTGCATCTTAAATGTTTTAGCAGCCTTCCAATTCTCAAGCTGAGCTCGTCACATAACCCAGCGTCTCTGAGGGTTTGCTCAGCGTACAGACTGAGTAAACATGGTGAGCGGAGGCAACCCGCACGCACCCCTTTCCTGATGTTCAACCAGGCAGTGTGTCCTGGTTCTGTTTGCACGCGTGCCTCGAGTCACATGTAGCTTCCTGATGAGAACATGAAGTACTCTGGGATTCCTATTCTTCCCAAGGCTATCCATAGTCTGTTATGGTCTGTGTTAGGCAGGGTTCTCTACAGAAATGAAAGATGGACACTTATGATTTTATACCTACATACATATGCATATAGGTAGATGATAAATAGATAGGCTTATACAGAGAGAAGGACTCTAACAGCTAATTAGTCCACACAGCAGTAGAGATGGTTCAGTTCAACTCACTTCCATGGAACAGTTACTACACTGGAAATCCTTCAACTCATGTGGGCTGCCAGATCCAAGGTCAAGGAAGCCGACAGCAGAGACCCCCCTGGGACATGGCAAGCAGAGTGTGACCACAGGCAGCAGACAGCAGGGTGGGTCACCAACAGTCAGCCAAAGCCGAGCCAGATAGACTATTGAATGCAATCAATGCAAGGTGACAAGATCCACCATCCTCAAGCTCAAGCAATGTACACACCAGCAGTGTGGTGAAGCAGGTCTCAAAGCAGCCTCAAGTTCTAGCAATAGGATCCATGCACTAGCCTGGCCCGCAGGGAGTGTAGCTCACAGGTTGAGGCAGAGGATTAGCGACCACAGCAGCACGCTCCAGGATGCTCTGAGCACTAGAGAGCAAGAGAGGGGGGCGGACCTTGCAGAGCCATTTATCATTTTGCCCTCCAATCAAACTGCAACCTGATTACTCCCACATGTGCCTGTCGTCCAGGTTGGCACAATCAGTCTACCTAACACATGGTCCACACAGTTAAAGGCCTTTGCATGATTCAAAAAGAAAAGCACAAATAAACATCTTTCTAGCACTCGCTTTCAGCCAACATGTATCTGACAGCAGCCATGATGCCCCTTGTCCCAGGCCGTCTGCTGAATCCAGCCTGAATCTCAGACAGTTCCTTGCTAACATACTGCCACAACTGTTGCCAAATGATCTTCAGCAAAACTTTATTTGCATACGACATCAGTGATATTGTTCCATAACTTATGCCTTTGGTTGGGTCGCCTTTCTTTGGAAGGGGTACAAATATGTATCTCTTCCAATCGGTTGGCTGGATGAGTTGGCATGGATGAGTTTGTGCTTCTTGGGTCTCCATAGCTTGTTGAACCATTTCCATGGGTGTTCCGTCAGTTCCTGGCGCTTTGCTTTTGGCTAATGCCTTTTAGGACCAATCGTTCTCGATTATATGTTACTTCTTGGACTGGTTGAAAGTTGACTCTTTCTACTTGGTACCATGCCTTTGTGTGCTCTCTCCACCTTCTTTGCCTGCTTCCTACATGGCTCACTCTTTTGTCCACAGGATCTTTCAATATTGAAATGTGAGGTTTGAGCTTTTCTTGAGTTCTTTCAATGTGAGATCGGCTGAGCTTGTTCTTTCTCATCACAGTCGTATTTATTAAATTCAAATCCTTTCTTTAAAACCCTCCACGGGTGTCCTTTATGCACCAACAATCACATCTGACCCAGGTGTGGCTTAAAAGTGTCCCTGTCACCCAGATCCTGTGGATTTTTAAGTCTTCTCTAAAGCACACCCTCCCTTGTCCACCCTATTCAAGCTGCCCGATGCTGCAGTTCCCCAGGCTTACCAATCTTTGTCTTCTTAGCTACTCACAAGCTCCATGCCCCAAAGGCGAAGGTGAGGCAATGCCCAGCACGTGTGTGAGGTCAGTGGGCAGTTTGAGTTGTCTGAATGAACCCTTTGTACACAGATGTCACTGGAGGTGAGACATCAGTATCTGTGAGGCTCCGAAGGCAGTGAGTGTGGCCAGGCTGAGTCGGAAGATAGAAGTGGGACTCCAGGCTGGAAGGGGCCTGGGTTCAGAGTTGGGGATTCGACTACCAGACCCGAGTCTGCCCTGGATTTGTAACCCAGGGCACAGGACCATGATGTCTAGAACATGAACAGGAGTGTGGATGTTTCAGGGAGAAGCCATTGGCAGCTGCAAATGGAATGGAGTGTGCGAAGTGTGGGAACTAGGATGCCTGGGTTGAAGGGTTTCGCAAGTATTCTAGCCTGCTGAGGAGGAATGTGGAATTGGATGAAGGCTCTGAGAATGGCTAGGACAGAGACTGGGTGATGGTGGTGGGGCGGTAGTGGGGACTGGTCGAACTTGAAGATAGAGTGGAGAAAGCATCAAGGGCAATGACTGGTGCATGGAAGTCTAAGACAACAAGGACAGAGAGACGGGGAGGGGGGGTCTCTCCACCGGTGCCAATGTTTGGAGAGGGAGTTAGAATTGGGACTCAAAACTGGGGACAAGCCAGGGCCCTGCTGTTTATAAGCAGCAATTTCCCTTCTCGGGCTTGTGTTTCTTCATCGGAAAAATGGGGCTAACGCTCCGCTCAAAAGTTCAGCAAAGATAAAATGCGTGTTAAAATTTGTTGAAAAGCTTTTACAGCTATGATCACATTTCACCCTTACAACAAAGCTGCGATATGGATAAAGAGGTTATTATACACATCTGACAGAGGGAACAAAGGTTTAGAGAGGTTATGTAACTGGTGTTTTGGCACACCAGGCCAGGTCTTTCCAGAAGTTTGTGCTCTGTTCCCTAAGCCAGGGACTCCCAAAGGGCCCTGCTGGCTGTCAGGACCGATTAAGGTCTGACGTGGGACCAGCGGATCTGGTGGCATAGAGGTTAAAGCACTTGGCTGTTAAACAAGAGGTGGATGCATGGAAGACAGCAGCTCCTCCCAGGAAGAAAGAGGCCTAGGCAATCTGCTTCTGGGCAGACCCTGGCTATGGGGCCAGTTCCTCTCTCTCCCGGAGTGCTGCTGGGAGTTAGAATTGACCAGACTGTGGGAGCTGAGTTGGGTTTGGGATGTCAGTGGATCCAGGGACCCAGCCCACAGGTGATCCTCCAATGGCAGCAAGTCAAAGGGCCTCTACCAAGCTGGTAGGCGGAGAGTGGAGGCCCAGCCCACAGCCCGAGGCTCCTGGTTGAAGCCTTGATATGAAGTGCCTCCGAGGAGAACAAGGGAACAAAACAGGTTGTGCTGTGTCAACAGTGGAAAGTTCTCCAAAGAGAGGCCTAGGAGCCAAGCTCTGAGAAACCAGGTGGCAAGGGGTGTGACCAGAGCTGCCCAGGAGGTGTCTGACGAAGGCTCTTCAATGACTGGCCAGCCCTGTAGCCATGCTGCATAGCCTGGTTCCATTCCCGCTCCTGGGGGCCCTGGCCCCTGTGACTTTAACAAGACATCAATATGTCCCCGCTTCTGTTGTTCCTTCTCTTGTTGTTCATGGCATGGTGGCATCTACTTTCAGGAACTTGTGTCATGGTATAGCTCCCAGCACACAGGGGCCACCGGATCTCTGTCACCTGCACAGAATTATGGAGTCTGTGTGTGTGTGTGTGTGTGTGTGGGGGGGGGGGGTTCAAGTGACCAATGTGCTTGGCTACTAACTAAAGGATTAGAGCAGCGGTGTTCAACCTTCGTAATGTTGCGACCCTTTCATACAGTTCCTCGTGTTGTGGTGACCGCCCCCAGTCACAACATTATTTTCATTGCTCCTTCATCACTGTGATTTTGCTACTGTGAGGCGTCATCATGTACATTTCTGATCTGTAGGATGTACGTTCATTGCTACAATTTGAACGTAATGAGAGCATAGTGATCAATCACAAACCAATATGGCATTATAGATGGTGAACTATTTCTTTCTAATGGCAAATATGTGAAATTCTGTCTTGAAGCATGGTGTAGCATGGGTAACAGTCATCACCTGAGTACTCGTATGTGGGTGGCTCTGCATGTGGGTGGACCCGCCTGGAGATGACAGAGGAGTGGTGTCTCGATTCCTAAGACCCTTGGAAATATGTTTTCTGGTGGTCTTAGGCTACCCCTGTGAAAGGGTCATTCAACCCCCATGGGAGTTGAGACCCACAGGTTGAGAACTGCTGGGGTAGAGGCTTGCACTCACTCAGATTTGCCTGGGAGGAAAGGCCTGGCACTCCCTTTCCAGAGAGTCAGCCTGACGGGTCTCTTTGCTGCTCACATTCTTGTGGGGTCACCATGTGCTACAGGTGACTTGCTGGCAACCAGTGGCTTATTAATAACCTGCGGCCAATGACTCTGACGACATCTCTGTGTTCCCCTTCGGTTATGGCCTGGGGAGAAGCTGCATGGGGAACAGAGTCAGCAGCAGTGTCTGGCCTGCTTTGGCTCCCAGACACTCAGAGCTTCTCCTCACATCCAGAGCCCATGGAGGCAGCCCAGATGGAGGGGACAATCTCCTTCCTAGGCTGCCCTTATCACTCTGGCTGAGATTGCAAGCCCCCAGTCTGGAAGGGGAGGATCATTGAGAAGCCAGCCCTGCTCTTTGATGTGTTCTTGTTTCAGGGCAGGGCTGTGGTGGCCCACAGGTATGTGGCTGCATGCCTGCCCCCTGGGGAGCTCAGGTGTACGACCTTGTGAGTAAGGGGCCAGCCTCATCCTCAGCAGGTCCACTGTCCTGCCTGGTATAAGGTCCACAGTCTCCATGGACTATATGAGTCACTGCTGTGACTTCCAATCAGCAAGCACAGGGAACTCACCCAGCCTATGGAGTCACGGCCATCTCTCAGAAACAGGCTTTAAAATACAGTGGCAGAAATGTGTGCCTAGAGACCAGACCCGGACGGGCACCTGACCCCTCTGTTCCAGTATGCTAATTTGGTACAAATTAGGATGACAACATTTACAAAACATCCTCTGGACAGTCTGCAAGTACCGGGTCTCTCGTTATTTTGTACTCTTGCTTACAAAACGCGAGCCCTCTGGCAGACTGGCTGGGACAGTTCACAGGCTCTGAGCACAGCATTCCCTTTGACTCTGGGCACGGCTCCATCTCCGTGGGCACTCTCGGTGAGCTTCCGGTGGGATCTGCGCCAGGAGGCAATGTGAAGAAGAAGGAGGAAAACAAGCCATGGGAGGTGGGGTGGAGAGAACACCACCCTTGGTACAGCTTCCTCACCCTGTTGCCTACAGATAAAAATGGGTCACTTCCCTCCACTGTCCCTGCAGCGGATGGCTTGCTCCAGCCATGAGGCTGCTCTGTGCTTTTCGGCTGAGGGAAGCCACCCACATTGTTCTTGAGCAACCGGGACTGCCCTGTGCCCTATGAGCCAGCCTGCACGCCTCTGGTGGAGGGAGGGCACATCTAGAAGGCACCTGAGAGCAAGTGCCTTTTAATGAGGGTTGTTGATACCAACCTGCCCCCTCTTGGGGGCAGAGAGAGCTCTGCCTTCTAGATAGCAAAGGGATAAGGATTTGATCTGAAACCCTCAGGGTCTCAATCAAATGCACCACAAGGGCAGGTCTTCCTGGTCCGGGTCACTGTGAGACTTTCACCTCCTCAGTAAGCCACCAGCTCTCAAAATCATATTTTACAAAGTCTTTATTATGCCCTGCAGCAGACTGGCAAAGCATATTTGTTGCTTCCTAAGGTGGAGTGTGATCCAGCTCTGTTCCTCATGGAAGCAGTGGCTGGTGGCCTCCGGTTGTACAAAGAGGAAGGAAGCCGATGTCCATGGGCACGATGATGCAACGGCACTCACATGGGTCACTCAGTTTGCTCGAGGTCATCCTCTGTTGAGCTGAGAGACGGGGAAGGCAAACCTCTTTTGTGGAGGAGGAACTGAGGCCCTGCCAAAGGACACAGGCGTCGGAGGACACTCGGGTTCCTTCTCTTTGCCCTCTTAGCCCTGCCCTCGATGTGCAGCGTCTGTAATAATCCAGAGAGCTTGCCCTTCACTTCTCTGCAGTCTTGTGGACATTAAAGAAATAAAAACAAAGCACAGTTGACAACTTCCCCGAGGGCCTTGGAGATCATCTGACAGACGGTCCTTGTGACCTTTTCAAGGAGAGCTTCCTGTCTCTGCTCCACCCTGGACAGGACTCTAGCGAGTCCCTGGAATATCCCCACTCCTTTGACAGGGAAAAAGGATCCCTGGTTGTGTAGTGGTTATACGTTGGCCTGCTAATCACAAGATCAGCAGTTCAAAACCACCAGCTAGTGGGAAGGAGAAAGAAAAGGCTTCCTACTCTTTTAAATAACTATAATCACAGAAATCCAAGGGCAGTCCTACCCTGTCCTACAGGTCCACTTTGCGTTGGCATCAATTCGATGGCAATGAGTGTGGTTTATTGATTTTCATAGAAAAAGACACTGAGTCCCTGGGCAGGTGATGGGGGCTGAGGAGGGACTCAGATAATACTTTTGCTGTTGTGGGTTATCAAGTTGATTCTGACAATCACTGTATGTGACCGAGTAGAACTTTCCCATGGCATTTCCTAGGCTGTAATCTTTACAGGAGCAGACTGCAAGGTCCTTCCTCCGGCAGAGCAGCTAGTGAGTTTGAACTTCCCACCTTTCAGTTCGCAGATGACCTTGTAACCATTGCTCAGCCGAACCGCCTCAGATGATGCTGGCTGACAGATTTCAGAACCTCCCTGTGTGTCCTGCACCTTACAGGAGTAAGTCCATGGGGTCCTTACAGCATCTAGAGAGAAGGGTATGTTTATTGTCACCATCTTAAAATGGGGAAGATATGGTTTAGAGAGGTCAGGTCACTTGCCTAAAGGGACAAGCAGACCTGGGGTTAAACTGAAGTAGTGTGATTTCTGTAGCCCTAAATTGGGCAGTGACCTGCAAGGACATTCGAAACTAGAACTACCAGCTACTCCGTGAGAGAGAGGTGGGACTTCTGACCCATGTAAGCACTTACATTTTGGGAAACTCAGAGGGGTAGTTCTACCTTGCCCTAAAGAGTCACTATGAGTCCACGTGGACTCGATGGCAGTGAGGTTGAAGGGTTTTGGGGGGGTGATTTCAGAGCCTGTCATTACAGCCACTATACTGGATCAAAGCATGGCAACAGATGGACCTGTCAGCTTTAGTAGTCACTGTGATAGGTCTTGCTGTTATCATCACTAGTTGCTGTAGCAGGGGCCCTGATTTATGGTGAACCCCTGTCCAACAAAATGAAATGGTGACCATCTTCATGATCGTGCATGCATTCTAGACTTCCGTTCTCCCTGACACGTGAAGAGCAGTGACTGTTGTGTTAGGTAGGACGATGTTGCTAACCTGGCCCATGAGCACATGTGGGGTTAATAAGGTTGCAGGTTAATTGACGCAAAGAGACAGACAGCTCAATGAGACTTGCCTTTTGCCTCTTGCTCTCTGATGATCGGACCAGAGTGTGGATTTCTTAGCTTGTTCTCTGCCTCAATTTGCGAGCTACACTACCTGTGTGACACCCAACCCATGGACGGTGTTGCTGTGGTTTGAAGTTCCTTTGAGACCTGCTTTGACACTCTGCTGGTGTATACATCACTTGATCTGGAGAGTGTCAAACCCTCTTACCTAGCTGACTGTTGGTGAGCTGCCCTGCTGTTTGCTTCCTGTGGCCAGACTGCCTGTATTGCTCTCCAGAAGACTCAGCTGTCTGCTTCTTTGACTTGCACCCTCGTGAGTTAAAGGACTGCCACTATAGTAACTGTCTCACAGAAATGAGTTGAACTGAGTCATTTGTACTGCTCTGTGGATTAATTAGCTGTTTATTTCTTATGCTGTATATCTATGTATCTATATAAAATCATAAGTGTCCTGATTTTGTTTCTCTGGAGAACCCTGTCTAATACAACTGTTGAGGCTAAAGTTTCTGTTGCTTGGTCAATGTGCAGCAATGCAAGGAGAAAACACTTTATTTGGTAAGAAAAAGCAAAATCCTTATAGGAAGTACCTGTATGAGAAGTGGGGTTGGAGGACTTGGGAATCATCATTTGCAAGGTTGGCGTGAGTGTGGATGATGTGAAATCAGGCTTGTTCTGAAATCATTAGATCTGACATTTTTTGTTTGATAAACATAACAATCCCATGCCTCCCTATTTGACATTATTTGAGCTGGAAATTTCAGCTATTTAACTCAAATGCTCTGGATGACTAAATATACGAAACATATGAGAAGATGGGAGCTTCTTGTGGAAGAGATAAATTCAGTGGCCTAGGTCAGTGGCTTTCTGACCCAGAGAGACAGAAAGTCAGCGTGCACAGCAGCACTCCTGAAATGGAAGCAGTATCTATCATATGAGGCCTAAGCAAGACCTGAAGGTTCAAGAAAGTTGCCTGAGGAAGTGTCACATTACCTTCTTTCTTCCAACCTGCATCTAGGCCATTATAGAGAATTTCTTAGGCTCAATTGAGTGAGGGGGGGGGGGGGAACCTCACACCTGGTTTACAGATGGTGCTGACAATCTGCGGGCACCACTCAGAAGGAGACAGCAGTAGTACCACAGCCCCTTCCTTTGGACCCTGAAAGACAGTTGTGGGGGGAAGTTCTTTCAATGGTCCAAATTTCAAACTGTACTGCTGGCTTTTCACTTTACTTAGAAGGCAAAAAGGACAAAGATGTGACACTGATTCATCCATTGGGATTAATGGTTTGACTGGATGGCCAGGGGTTTAAAAGGACCAGGATTTGGAATTCACTGGAAAACTGGTTGCAAGCAAGCATAGGAAGGACGCGTTTGAATGGACCACTCCAAGGGGTTTGGAGAAGTGAAAATAGCTTATTGGGTCTCATATAAATGCTCGCCAAAGGATGAGTTTGTCAAAGGGGGATTTTAACAATCACCTGGAGAGAATGATATACTCTAGGGAAGCCGGCCATGCTCTTTGCCCCTCCAGTGGGCTCATGAACAAAGTGGCCTTGTTGACAGGGATGAAGGTTATATGTGGGCGCAGCGATATGGACATTCACTCATTAAGGCTGACTTGATTGCAGTCGTTGTTGAATGCCCAATGTGTTGGCAACAGAGACCAACATGGAGTCCTTGCCATAGTACCATTCCTCAAAGTGGTTAGGTAGCAAGCTGGTGGCAGGTTGATTACATCAGACCATTTCTAGTATCGACAGGGCAGTGCTTTGTTCTGACTGGGTAGTGTTAATCTTCTTTTTAATAACTAAAATGGTTTAGAACTCACCCTACTCACCAGAGGCCACACATCACTGAGACCATGAGGCAGAGGGACAGACTTCCCAGTCCGTGGCATGAATAAAGCTGAATGGGGTGTGAGACTGATTTGCAGGGCGGAGTGTCCATGGGGCATACACCAACTCTAAAAGGGTTTTGTAACACTTTCCAGAGGAAGATCAGGGCCCGGCCAATATGTGATTGAGGCTGAGAGAGGTACCGGGGACCAAAGAACTGTATTGTTTCTGACCCTGGCTTGTAACCTGCTCACTTCCTCACAGACCCCATAATTGTATTGTCTGTGCGTCCTATGGGGCCATGGCAATGGCCGAGGACACACAGTAGAGGAACAGGATGTCAAAGGAGGGATGGTTGGTGTCAGAAAAAGGAAGGGTGGAGGGTGGAGGCACGTCTGACCTCGGCGTGATGAGCATCAGCCTCGGGCTGCTGTGAGGTTGGAGTCTTCTTCCCCATGGTGCGGTTGAAGGAGATCACATGTGGCTCCTGTCCTACTTTGTCAGCCTTGTATGAAAGCTTCAGGAATGTGTCAATCAGCGCTGATTCCTCCTTGGTGTCCATCACATCTCACGGAGGTAATTTACAGAAGAGCAGCAGATTCTGTATCAGAGCAGAGAGAGAGAAGTCAGAGCAATCCCCTAGGGCAGGGGTCCTCAAACTTTTAAAACAGGGGGCCAGTTCACTGTTCCTCTGACTGTTGGGAGGCTGGACTATAGTTAAAACAAACAAACACAAACAAAAAACTATGAACAAATTCACTGTGGGCCCGGGGTGTGTCAGCTGCTAAGCAGGATAGGCAGCAGTGGCAAAAACACCTGGCAGCTGGACAAATGTCCTCGGCGGGCCGCATATGGCCCTCGGGCCATAGTTTGAGGATGCCTGCCCTAAGGCTCTCCCCTCACAGCGTTCCTGGGAACATGGAGAAACAGTTCAGGGGCCTCTGCATTTCCTACATTGGAAACAATTGTAAACTACTTGTTGTAGCTGTAGATGCACATAGGGAGCGCACAGCACAGTCTCCATTTGCCTCTCCAGCCCTGTTTTCCCATTTCCCCATTCTGTACCCCAGTAAGCTGGAGCTTCTGGATCATACCTGCCTAGTTTCTGGTTGGAGTTGGCCAAGAACTATTTATTGTTCTGGTTGGGGAAGCTCAGACAGATCAGGGGGCAGGAGGAGTAAAGCCAAGCCCCTCACTGCCATCAAGTCGACTCTGATTCATAGCAACCATTACAGGACAGATGAGGACTAGCCCTGTAGCTTTCCCAGGTGGTAAATCTTTACAAGAGAAGAAACCCTCCTGTTTCTTTCTCAGAGAGGCTGGTGGGTTTGAACCACTGACTTTGTGGTTAGCAATTCATAACCTGTTCTGCAGCCAGGACTCCCTGGAGGTGTAAGAAGGCCGGTCCTTTCCTCTGTCTCTGATGGATGGTATTTTCCTCAGTTTCTGTCCAGCAGCCCCCTCTTGGCGACACAGAATCTCTCTAGGTTTTGGTAAGATGTTTACGTTTAGGGCCAGAGGGCTGCTCCTAATTGCAGCTAATCCCTCTGTGCTGCCCTTCTCTTGTTAGCTTTCTTGTATCCTTCTCACAACTTGGTAGAGTCCTTTCCTTAAACTCTTTTCCTCAATTCCGTTGGAGGTTGCTGCTTCTTCTGATGAGAAAGGGAGAGAATAGACTGTGAGAGGGACACATACACATACACACACAAGGCTAGAAGAAACACCTTTAGAAGTATGAACGGAATTGTTGCTGTGAGTTTAGTAACAATTTATTTTACCCTTTTGGCTGGATCTCTCTGTCTCTCTCTGTCTCTCTCTGTCTCTCTCTCTCTCTCTCTCACACACACACACACACACACTCACACACACACACACACAAGTAAGAAATTGTTTTAAAGACAGATTCAGGGATGTAAAGAAACTGGATAGCTTCTCTCTAGGGAGTGGTGGCCAGACTCAGAGGAGAGCCAGGCAAGCAAGCTCTGGGTTCTCAATCCTTTAGTGGCATACCTGGTCACTGGCCCCTGGCTCGGATGTCATAAGGATTAATGAGATAAGCACTTCAGTAGCTTGGAATTCTTCATGTGATTAAGAAGAAAATAAGAAGCCCATTATCGTTCCTTGGCTTTGGGAAGTACCTTTAACCTTCGGCTGCCCTGAATCCTGAGGCTGGCCTGACTGCTGCAGCCCGGCCTATTGCAGAGAACAGCAGAGGGCAGGTGGACAGGGGACAGGGGACAGGGACCGGGGTCTGGATCTGCCTCTTAGACTTAGCTCTCTTCCCCAGCAGGGAACCCTCTGAGGATGTGGTCCCAGGCAGATTCTGTCTCTTGGGAACCCAGGAGTCTGCATAGTAAAGACACGTGAGCACTGTGAGGGGCAGGGGGGGGGGCTGCCTTGGAGTGGGCTTCGGTCTTGGCTGGACTCCCAGCCATCGCACACAGAGGAACAGGGGTCAGGGTGGAGCAAAGGGAGGCGGAGGGGCAGAGGAGAAGCGAGAGGCTGAGGGACAGGGACACGCAGGGCAGGCCTAGGCCAGCCCGGGCATGAGTCTGGGAGGGATGAAACCCACTGCGGGTCGCCGGAGCGGCCGCCCCCAGCGATTAGTGCTCCGGAAACCACGAGGACCCACTGGAAGCTTTGACGGATGCCGTATTCTTTTCCATTTCTTCTCTGATTACATTGATCCTGTACTTTTGCTGATGTTGTGACAGGCTAATTATAGACTCGGCGGCTGCTGAGCAAACAGTGGCTCTCCTCTCGGCAAAGCTGCCGCTTACACCAGCGCCAGCCCCGGGACACTGTCATTATGGGCAGCCAATCTTGTGATGCACCGAGGGTGAGGGCGGGCACGGCCGCACACCCTCCCTCCACAACCAACCCCCAGCGCTGGAGGTGAGTCGCTCCAGGCCCTTCGCTGCTTATTTAACCAGAGAGGAAATGGGGGCCCAGGGCACTGACATGACGGTCAGCTTGCCACACAGTCAGGGTCAGAGCTTGGGACAGAGTGCTCCGATCTAAGACTTTTCTTCTCCCCCTTTTTCCTCCTGCCCGTTCTCCCACCAAACATCCATTGAGTGGCTAGCTGAGGATTTTTTGAAGAGGAACAAAGCTCACCTGTGTGCAGAGAGGAAGAAGAGGGTGGGGCCAGCTGGAGGGTCTCTGAGAAGTCTCTCTAGAGTCCATGTTCCTGGACCTCTGAAACTTGTCTGTACCTGTGCCTCAGAGTTAGGGGGCTGCAAGGTGCTGACTCATTCAGGCAGTGCTCATAAGAGACTGATGTATAAGCTGCGAAGAGGATCTCTTTCTCTGGCCCTCCCCCTTCTGAAGAGAGAGAATCCACTCCCTAGTGTCGAAGTTAGGCATGTTAGACGGTCTGTTTCCCAACCGGCTTTGCAGCCAGAGCTTGGGCAGGTGATGCTGGTTCGGCTAATCAGATGCCTCCATTTGGGAAGTTGAATTAGACGCTAATGATGGGGAGCAGCTGTGAGACCGAGACTCTGATGACGCACAGGTGGCAGCAGTGGAGGGGTGGCAGTCCCAGCCAGTTTGCAGAGTAGCCGCAGCAATACCCACGCGGCACCTCTGTGGGGACCAGCCGTGCTCCGGGCCGGCTCTGCACTAGGATTCTCAGGTCAGATTTCCCCCCGCAGGGACAAGACGCTTCTCAGCCATCCTACGGATTCAGTGGCGTCCTCAACCCAGCGGGCATTCAGGAGATAGGAGCGGAGAAATGGAATAAGACGACCACAGAATCTCCCCACCAACCCTTTTACATTTTTTAAAAAACTTCCTTTTGCTTCAATTAGCCAGATTCTTTTTTTTTTTAATTGTCTGAAACAGCAGACTGGAAGATGATCTCTGTACAAATAAATATCCAGAAAACCTGGTGGGGAAGTTCATTGCTCCTGGTCGGTGCTTTTGATAGGCTGTGTGGGCCGGGCAGGAGCCTCTTCCCAAACAGGTATGGGGCAGCCACTGGACAGGCTGGTGAAAGACGTTGTGGCCACAGTGCTTGTTGTCCACAAGGCACAAAGAGATCGGTTAACAACATGTCCTTTCATGGAATTCCATTTCCCCAAAGGGAGATTTGAACAACCGTAATCCTCAGATAAGACATCTGGGGCCCCGAAAGCAAAGGCGGCCACAGAAAATGCTAAAACTTCACTTTAAGCTGTCCAGATACTAAGGTGAGAACAGGGTCCCAGGATGGGGAAACCGTGTGATGGGGGCAAACACTTCACAATCAGCCCCCTGCTCATTGAATTGGCACCAAACTCCATGAAGAAGGTGGGTGATCATTCCTAATTTTAGATTGGGTAATGGGCTCAGAGAGGCTGTTTCACTTGTCAACAGTCCACTTTGTCCTGGGAAAGCCGTCTGATCAACCAGACCTCCTTCTTCCAATGACACAGTACTAGGAAGATGAACAGGAGAAGAAATTTTAGACAGAGTGATCAGAGGAGTGAAGTTGGACCCTGCTTACCTTTGATGTCTGTTTTCCCTGGTCGTGCTTCCCATTCCTGCCCCACCTCCAAGCCCCTTTCTCCACGTAAGTCAGCATCTCAACTGTACCCCACAGCCTATCTGCCATATTGGCGCTCAGCAGTGTAGACCACCCTTTCTCTCAGCCATCTTCAACTCCAACAAATCCCGAGTTCCATTCCTGCTGGGATTTGCTCTGAATAAAACTTAACCTTCATAAGTGGATTTCCTTAGGAACTGGATAGCCAGGACTTTTTTCTGTGGTGCCTCTGGCTGGACTCAAACCGTCAGCCAAATATTTAACTGCCTGTATCACCCAACTGGTTGTACTACACATTCTTACTCCAAATCTACTTCTGTTTCTGCAATGTCAAAGGAAGACATGGCCCCGAAGAAGCTTGCGAAGAGAGAGAGGGTTATTGGGCAGAGTTTCAGGTGAGGTCTGGGAAGTTACATTGTACTCTGGTTCCGTCGAGAGATTCATTTGGATGTAGATGACGTGTCACTGGAATGGTACTGAAAATGGGTTCCACCAGTTATTTGATGTTTCTTTCATTGTGGTGCAGCGCTTCATTCCCCTTCCCTTGAGCGTGGGCCGGGCTTAGTGTCTTGCTTCTAGTAAACAGAGTAAGGTGGAAGTGAGGACATTTCACTTCTAGGACTTGGCCAGAAGATGATGCCACGACTTTCTCCTGACCCTCTCCTGGATCACTGCCTTTGAGGGACCTGGCTGCCATGTGGTAAGGGCTCTCAAGAATCCCTGTGGAGACACTCCCATGGGGAAGAACTGAAGCCCCCAGCCAACAGCCATGTGAGGGAGACATTTGGGGAGCTGATCTTCCAGCTCCAGGAAAATTATAACCACAGCTGACATCTTTCCTATAATTTCATGGGAACTTAAGCCAGATGAACCAGCCTTAGATCTTTGACCTTCAGGAACAGTGTGAGATAATTTTTAAAAGTTGTTTTAAGTTGATAAGTTTTAGGGATAATCAGTGATAAAGCAATAGAGAAGTTATACAACCTCATATTTCTATTTGTCTTGCTCCCAATTATAAGACATTATCAGCTTTGCAATATCACTAGCTAAAACAAAGCAAAATACCAACCAAACAGCAGCAAAGTCAACGACCATACTAATACTTGAAGACCGTTAGGAAAGCAGATTTTTTTTTTTATAAATCATTTTATTGGGGGCTCATACAACTTCCATCATGACCCATACATACATCAATTGTATGCAGGGCACATTTGCACACTTGTTGCCATCATCTCTCTCAAAACATCCTCCCTCCACTTAGGCCCCCAGTACCAGCTTCCCATATTTCCCTTCCCTCCCCCCTCCCCCATGAACCCTTAATAATTTACTAATTGTCATTGCTTTTTCATATCGTATACTATCATCCAATGTGTCCCTTCACTCACTTCCCTATTGTTCATACTCCAGAGAGGAGGTTATATGTAGATCCCTGAAATTGGTTCCCCTTTTATTCCACCATTCCTCCACCCTCCCAGTATCACCACTCCCACCACTGGTCCTGAGGGAACATCTATCCTGAATTCCCATGTTTCTGACGCCAGTGGACATCCCCTGGTCTAGCTGGATTTGTCTGGTAGAATTGGGATCATGATAGTGAGTGGAAGAAAGCATTTGAGAACTAGAGGAAAGTTGAATATTTCATTGCTACTACAATACACCCTGACTCATCTCCTCCCTGCATCCCCTCTGTCAGAGGATGTCGAGAAAAGCAGATTTTAAGACTGTTTAAAACCCACTAGAATGACCCAAATAAAGTTTTAATAAAAATAAAGACAAATAATAACAAGCATGGCACAAACGAAACTCTCAAACACTGCTCATGGGAATGTAAATTGGTACGATCACTTTAGGAATCAGTTTGTTAATATCTCCTAGAGCCATGCCTACTAATACCATAGGGAGCAGGAATTTCCTTCCTAGGAAGATGCTCAAAGGACATGTAAAAGCATGTTCCAGAGTAGCACTGCTCCTATTAGCCTCCAATGAGAAACCATCTCTATGCCCAGCCACAATTGAATGGATCAATTAATTGAATGAAGGTAACTTCATGCTTAGATTCATAAACATAATGTTGAGTAACAGAAACCCAGCACAAAACAGTTCTTACTGTAGGACTCATGAATACATGGCAAAACAAATCTGTTGTGTTAGCAGTCAGGATAGTAATTGCTCTTGGCAGAGTAGTGACTGGCATGGGGGAGGGAGAGGGAGCCTTCTTGGAGGGAATAGGAGGAAGACCGGCCAGATCCTGTTCTTGATTTGAGTGGGAGGGACACGGGTTTATTTAGCTTGTGAGTGGTCACTGAGCTGTATGCTTGGGGTCTCTACATAGATATCTATGCTACCCTTCAATACAGACTTTCCTTAGAGTCACTGTAAGGAAAATAAAACATTTAGGGAATGATGAAATGTATAAGTATACTTGATACAATTGAATGATGGATTGTTTTAAGATGTGATAGAGCCCCTAATAAAATGACTAAGAGGAAAAAAGAAAGTACATTGTGAAGGGGGTGAAGAAAAAAAATTAGGGGAGGGCATTTTAATCAATACTTATGAAGGTGACCTGCTTTGAGATAAAGCAATACAAAAACCCAAAGACTGAAACTGATAGCTCAGGGGATAACCAGACACTGTCTGGAAGGTTACTTCACACCTTACAAAAGGACAAAGGGTAGATTGTCTTTGCTTCCTTGGTATCACAGCTTGAGTTATAACCCTTCAAAATTGTGTGTCAACTTTGCTGGACCATGATTCTCAGTGGTTTAGCAGTTATGAAATGATGTAATCATCCTTCACAATGCAATTCATCCATCAATAGCAAGGTGATTACGGTGAGAGGCCATAACCTTGGTCTAATGTAAGGGGACTTTCCTTGGGGTCTGGCCTGCATCTTTCTTCTTGTTCTCGCCCTTCTAAGGACTCGAAGAGAGAGAAGCAGAGAATCTGACGACCACTGAGAAAAAAAGAGTCAGGAGCAGAATGTGTCCTTTGGACCAAGGTCCCTGCATTGAGAAACTGTAACCTAGGCCCGAGGGAAGATGGATGCCAAACCCCATGGACATCTCGAAGGAACGTGGGCCCAGAGATGTGGCAAGGAGATAAAGAACTTCCTCTAGAGCCAAAAGAAAAAGCTTTTCCCTCAACCTGGCTTCTGTCCTCCTAAATCATGGGAGGATAAATGGGTGTTTGTCAAAACCACCTATTTAATTGCATTTCTGTTTTAACAGGATGAGATAAATAAGATGCCTGGTGTGTCTCACATAACATTGAGACATTGTTTAGGGTCATCACAGAAGGGGGACTCAACTGTATTTTTAATGCTATTTCCTATTTCTGCTTCCTCCTTCAACTTTCCTGGGTCTAAGTCACTCAAAATGTAAAGGAGGTCTCAGAAATTTCTGATTGGATGTGCTCCAGCAAACATTGGAATTTGGTAATCATCTTGGAAAGGACAGTGTTCATATCTGGTGCTCTGCCAAGGGGCAGGACCCGGTCACTTCCTGAGACTCTGCCCAGCATCAAGATACAACAGTTTCATGAGACAGAAAGAATGAACAAATAAAAAACCTAAAACAAAATTCTAGAAAGGGCAAGTACTGCCTCAAGAATTAAAAAAGTTAAAAGGCCCAAGGAGGGGAAAATATACACATGTAAGGATAAATGTTTTCTCTGTTGGCTGTTGGCCAATCCCCTCCTCCCTACCACAGAATTACCTAACAGCCAGGAAATGGAACAAAATTTCACCTAAGCAAAGGTGAAACCACCCATGCTAAAGCAAAGGTAATTCTAGCACAGAATCTCTGCTGTCTTCTGCCCTGAAGCCACCTGGACCGATAGCAGTGTTCATGAGCTACTGACAAAGTGGATGTGGTTAGAGAGGCAATGGAATGTGATCATGGAATGCACTCATTCTATTAGGATCACATGTCCTAGATTTTTCTGGACAATCTGAATTTTATCTGACCAGTAACTTTATTTTCGTAAGTTTTCCACTAAACAACTATTTGTTTATTTGTTCTACAAAATGCACTTGCTTTTGATGACGTCCTTGAAAATTCACAATAATGAATTAATTGGATACTGAGTGGGGAATACTACCCCCAAGACAAACCTGGACTCAAAAACACACCAAAAAATTCGTTTGAGATAAAACCTAGACTGATATGTGAAAGTTAAAACAACCAAGGTCTTTGGAGGTATGACCTTCTGAAAACTCACTGCCATGGATTTTATTCTGACTGGCAATCACCCTCTAGGACAGAGTAGAACTGTCCCTATGGGTTTCCAAGATTGTATCTCTTTATGGGAGTCTCCTCAGGAGACCACTGACCTTGCTGTTAACAGCTCAGTGCATAATTCACAAAATCACCAGGACTCACGTATGGCCTTAAGATAGGCATATGCACACGCGCGCGCATGCACACACGCACACACACACACACAAATCTTAGTCCCAAAGAGCACTGATCATAAGAAGTGAATACATTGGTCTTCTTGAAAGTTAAAAGTTTTGGCTCATCAAAGGATAGCATTAAGAAGATGTAAGATATGAAAATAATATTCATTAGCTTATCAAGGGTCCATGAGGGAGGATGGGGTAGGGGAGGTACGGGAAGGGGAAGAGATGAGGAGCTGATATCAGGTTCAAGTTGGAAGAGAAGTCTTTGAAAATGAAGATGGCAGCATATGTGCAAATATACTTGACACACTGGAGGAATGTATTTCTTGTGATGAGATGTAAGAGCCTCCAATAAAAGTATTTCATTTAAAAAGGTAGCAGTAAAAGAATAAAAGCTAGCTATAGAAGGGGAGAACATCGCCCATCTGTTTGACAAAAACCTCATCCAGAATATATATTAAAAAAGTCTACACTTCAAAAAGGCAGACACCTCACAGAACCAAACTCAGAATGGTTATCAGACACGTGAAAAGATCACCATTCCTGATCAGACTGATGCACATTCAATCCCAGTGAGACACATACTTGACAATGTAAAATTTATGTGGCTGACAATCCCAATCCTGGCATGATGTGGAGTAACTAGATAGCTCTTTTCACGGATTCAAAGATAGGTCAGTAGACCACTTTGGAAAACCGTTTGGCGGCGGAATGTGGAAAGCTGCCCCAGTGGCGCAGTGGTTTAGTGCGGAAGATCCATGGTTTGAACCCGCCAGTTGCTCTGTGGTAAAAAGACGCGGCTGTGTGCGTCCCTCGAGCTGTGCACACAGTTTTGGAAACAAGGCAGTTCTACCCTGTACTGTATGTTTGTTATGAGACTAAATCAACTCAACGACCTTGGCCTTGTGTGCATAAATTCTAATCCAGCAGGAGCTGGGACCTATCCAGCATAGAGCAATGCTATGTGGATTAAAATTCATGTATAAGAATATGAGAATCTTCACTCAGGCTTGTCAAAAACGTGAGGTAATGCACTCACCCACAGTTAGCATTGCTACATGAAGTGTCAAGCATTTATAAAATGAAATGATGCATGAGGATAAAGATGAAGAAATCACATGCACTGCAGCATAGATGAATTTCATAGAAAGAGGAAAGGCAGACCCCAAAGAGCACACCCATTATTATTAACCTCTACAACAATTTCTAACAGGAACCAGTGACAAGTCAGAACAGGCGCTTCCCTTATGGGACACTGAATGGGAAGGGGCATGAGAAAACTGGGACTGGTCTAGATCTTGATCTGTATGCTAGTTAACATATTTAAATTTTTATCATGCTGTTCGCTTAATGTATGTGCACATGATGAGCTTGACCTCAAAAACAAAGAGTAAAAAATGATGATCAGACCATATTCCTATCCAGTTTTCAGGATAAGCAGTGGGGTGTGATGGTCATTTCCAACGATGACCCAGGAGACCCTCCGGGTGCAGGACTTAGTTGAGGTCTGTAGTCTGGCAGCCACTGAGATCCACCCTTGATTCAGGCAGGAATTTGCTAAAGCAAACTGAGGCTACATAAACTTGAGGTATAGAAATGGATTTTGAGTTCACACTTAACTGGAAGTCCTTAAAGAACGGTCAATTTTTATAATGAAGCCCTACTTATACTTAACCCTCATGAAGGGAACACTGGAAATTTGGTGCTATAGCAAAATGGGGTAAAGAAATCAGAAGGTGCCCAGTTGTCAGAAAGAATAGGAGCTGGCATCTTAGAACGCACAATAAGCAGCCATCTGAGTGAGGTGCCAGCTAGGTCCACAAAGAATAATCACACCAGGCTGTGTGATACAGGATTGTAAGAAATAAAACCCAAGCCCAGAAGAGGAAACTGTATTAGATCTTAAATTCTGAGCACCCAGTTTGCAGAAGGCCACGGATGACAGTGAAAACCTCAATTCTATTTCAGAGTCCCCACATGGATTAGGCCTTCGGGGAGTTCCCTCTGACTATTGACCCAGGACATAAATAGCATTGCCCTCAAAATGCATTGGAAAGGAAATTAATGCAGATATAGTTAAATTTAATACCTTATTAGTTGTTTCCCCCTTTGATCTATTCAAAGTGTTTTATTTAGTTCTAATTTTTATTATCACCTGCTTTATTTGGGATTGATGTTTTTCTGGTTATGACTTTATATGAAATTCGGGATAGGTGAATCTATAGAGACAGTAACTATATTAATAGTTACTTATGATTATGATGGAATATTGGGGGAAATGAGGAGCTAATAAGGAGAAGAATGAAGAAAGTTTTAAAATGTATTGTGGTGATGATTTCACAACTCTTTACTACACTCAAACCTTTGAACTGTGAATTATATGCCAAAATTAAACATAAACATTACATGGATGGAAAGAGGGAGGAGAAGGCAAATTGTTTAGGAAACAACTTCTCCCACTAGCACCCATAGAAGATTGGATACAAATTCGGAGTGCCATAAGTGTTTGTTATAAATAATAATAGCTATTCAATATAAATAGCACTTAGCACACACTATAGCTGGCACGGCACTAATTCATCGCTTTCCAAGTCTTATGTAATACTTACTTAACCTTACATAGCTGTTCCATCTCAGGCCCATTCCACAGGTGAGGAAGTGAGTTTCCCGCGGGGTTAGCTTCCTTGCCCAAGTCCTTACAGAGAGTTAAGAGGCAAATGGAGATCTACCTCCAGGTGAATCTGAATTTAGAACTTGGCTCTCAACCATTTGCTCCAGCATGGATGGATGGTGTCTGATTCTTGCCTAGTCATCATGTAATTTACAGACTGACCTCTTGACATCTCAGAGTAGGATCGAAGCAGTTTTGGTTTCAGGGATCTGTCACGAACTCCCCGAGGCCCTTAATGCCACTAACTGCACACAGGTGGTACATGAGCAATGACTCCAGTGCACCGGCCCTGTCCCCAACGAGGCCCCTTCCTTGTTGTTCCTGGTGGATGCTGTCAATCCAGTTCTCAACCATACTGACCCTTGGCACGACATAAGGAAACCTGGCTGGTTCGACCCTGACCTCACAATCTTCGCCACATGGGAGCTCATTGCTGCATCCACTGCATCACTCTCTCCTCTTTTTTAAAAAAATCATTAATTATTGGGGGCTCATACAACTCTTATCGCGATCAATACATCCATTGTATGCAGAGCACATTTGTACATCTGTGGCCATCATCATTCTTGAAACATTTTCTACTTAGGTCCTTGGTATCAGCTCCTCATATTTCCCCTCCCTCTCCACACCCACTCCCTCACGAACCCTTAATAATTTCCAAATAGTCCTCCTCTTTTTTCACGGACCCTCTTGCTTTATCTAGCTGGATGTCCCTCTCCAGGGACTGGTCCCTCTTGATAACATTCCCACCCTCACTTTAAAGGAGCATGTTGGCAGTCCTTTTTCTGAAACAGATTTCTGGGGAAAGTTCACTCTCCAGGCAGTTCATGGTGTAGCCAACATTCTTCCTTGGCACCATGGGCAAATGCACGCCCCCTCCCTTTGGTCTTCCTTATTCATTGTGAAGACTTTGTCTGTGTATGAGGTGATTGAATGTACTGCCATTTGGGTTGGGCGAACTCCTTCATCCTGAAAGAGACAGTTGTGTTTTCAAGAAGTTTAAAGGAAAAAAAAAAGAAGTTTAAAGAAAAAAAAAGAAGTTTAAAGATATCTTCTGCAACAGTTTTGTCCAACACACTGGATACGTAACTTATTAACTGTTGTTTCCGTGGGTGTGGATTGTAGAGCCAAACAAAATTTGATCCTTGTCAATATCTTTTCCATTTACCGCAATGTTGCTCATAGGTGCAGTTTTGAGAGTTTGTGTGCCGTAATGAGGCATAATTCATGCACTTCATGTCCGCTTAACTTTCAGCCAGCAAAGTTGTATCATATGAATAGTACAGGTTGTTGAGTCTCTTCCAATCCTGAAGCTGTATCTATCTTCATGTAGAACAGCTGCTGAGATAACTTGCTCACCATACAGGCTGAGTAAATGTGGCAAAAAAAGATACAGTCTGATGTACACTTTCCCTGATTTTAAACACTTAATATGCCTTTGTTCTGTTCAAACAACTGCTTGTCGGTCTATGTACAAGTTGTGCAAGAGCACAATTGTTATGGAATTCCCATTCTTCCCAATCATATCCATAAATTATTATAATCCACCACGTTGTTGAATTTTTTTGCATCCTCATCAAAACACAGAGAACCATATTTCTGATATTCTCTGCATTCAGGCAACATCCATCTGATACCACCAATGACAACACTTGCATTACAACCTCTTGTGAATCTGGTTTGTATTTTGCCAGTTCCCTGTTGATGCATTATTGTCACAACCATTTAAAAATCACAATTTTCAACAAACTATTACTTGTAATGATGGTAATTGATAATTTCTAACTTTGGTTGTATCATCTTTTTTTTTTTGAATGGATAATAACACGAACCTCTATCAGTTGGTTGGTCACGTGGCTGCCTTCCAAACTTCATGGCATAGATGAGTGTTTCTAATATCACATCCTTTCGTTGAAACATCTTAACTGGTATATGCTCCCAATTCCTGAAGCTTAGTTTTTCACTAATGCCATTAGTGTAGCTTGTGCTTTCTTCTTCTGAACCATTGATTCTTAGTCATACGCTACCTCTTAGAATAGTTGAATATCAGCCAATTCTTTTTGGTACAAAGACTATGTACTCCTTCCGTCTTTCCTTGATGCTTTGTGTCATTTGATATCTTGCCCATAATAAAATCAAACCCATTACCACTGGGTTGATTCTGACTCTGAGATTCTGTATAGAATTTCTGAGACTGGAAGTCTTTAGGGGAGAACTCAGTCTCATCTTTTTCCCAGAGAGCAGTTGGTGTATTTGAATCACTGACCTTGTGCTAGCAGTCTATATGGATTTCTTCGATATTTCAAATTGAGGCTTGTGTTTTTCTTCAGTTAGTTCAGTCTGAGAAATCCTTAGCATGCTCTTCATTTTCACTTTTCTAACTCCAAGTCTTTGCGCATTTCATTCTTATTTTATCTTACCTGCTTGTTGAAATCTTCTGCTCTTTTACTTTTATGTCATTTCTTTCATCGACTCTAGTTTACATCCAAGATCAAGTTTCTGAGTCTCTCTTACATTCACTTTGGTCTTTTCTACCCTTTGGTCATTAATATTCATTATGTTACTTCTATTATTGAGATGGTCTTAAAATTCAAGTGGGGTATGTACAAGGTGGTGCTTTGGCTTTCATGGGCTTGTTTTAATTTTCTTTATCTTCAACTTAAAATTGCATACGAGCAACTGATGATTTGTTCCACAGTTGGTCCTTGGTGTTGCTTTAATGGCTATTGAGCTTGACTCTGTACACAGGTGTAGTTAATATGATTCCTGTGACTTCCATCCAGCAAGGTTCTCATGCGTAGTTACTGGTGGTGATACCTACTAAAAGGTATTTGCAGTGAAGAAGTCACCTGCCTGTCAGGATTCATGGGATCTCTGATGTTTCCATCACCCACACCATATTTCCCAATGATTGATACTTCATTTGTCTTTAACTTTCACATTCTGATTTTAATTATCAATACATTTTGTTTGCCTTTTGGATCACTTTCAGACAATAGCGTTGGCAGAAATCGTCCGTTTTATTTTTCATTTTGATATTACTGCTTGGTTTGTCAATGTAAACAATCTTCATATTAACTGGTCTTCCTTTAAGCAAATGTATAGTAACCTAGCCCTGATAGTACTGTACTTCGGAATTTTAATGAATGTGATGACCATTTCTGCCTGTTATTCCTGACCTAGATCACATGATTATCCAATTGAAAATGGTCACTGCCAGTCCATTTTTAGCCTATGACATGAATCTTTATGTTCCATTTAATCTCTGACGATTTTCAATTTCCCTGGTCATACTTAATATAGCACACGTTTTGATCATTAATGGAAACTTGCAGCTTTTCTTCTCATTGAGTCATATCACACGGGCAAATGAAGGAAATGAAAACTTTATCTTCGTCATTTAGGTCAACGTTACTTTGAGGCAGCAGCTGTTGCCCCGGTCCTATTTTGAGTGCCTTCCAGCCTGAGAGGCTCATCGCTGGCCCTAAATTAGGCAATGCTGCTCTTTCTTTTTTAGAAGCAGGGCTCCAGGTCTTTCTTTCTTAGCGTGTCTTGGTCTGGAAGCTCCGCTGAAATCTGTCCACCACGGGTGACCCCGCTCCAGTTTGAAATACTGATCGCAGCCTCTAGGTACTACAGACTGACAGACACGGGGTGGCGCATCCCATTAGCCCCATGCGAGAGGAATCAGAAACTAAAGGTCGCTTCATTCCCCATTCCGAGACTTTTGAGGGTGG
Source organism: Nesogale talazaci (assembly GCA_004026705.1). Classification (NCBI taxonomy): domain Eukaryota; kingdom Metazoa; phylum Chordata; class Mammalia; order Afrosoricida; family Tenrecidae; genus Nesogale; species Nesogale talazaci. The sequence goes on from PVJH01001105.1 coordinate 157,095, forward strand.
GAGAACTAGCAGAAAAAGTCCCCGAGAAAAAAAGGAGACAGACAGGCCAGTAATGGAGCGTTTAAAAGAGATGGGGACATTTAGAGCGGGGAGGGGATACGTTGTGAGAGAGGGAAGGCAGAAAAGAGAGTAGTGAACGTAAAAAACCGTGGAGGAACTACGTTAAGGGCCACTTTACTACGCAGCCTCTAGCGCGCTCTATTGCGCCTGCGCGCTCCTCAACGTTCTAACCCGCCCCACCCCCGCTGAAGATTTACTCGTCTCTCAGCAACCATTCACCAGAGGAGCCAATCAGAGGGCAACTTTCGCCCAGCCCTCGGCCCGTCAGCTCAGGGCCCAAGGAGCCGGGCCGGGTTTCTCCGCCCCGCTCCCCCGGCTCTCCGGGGAGGGCAGGCTTAGAGGCGGGGGCAGAGGCGGGGGCGGCTTGCGGGGGCGTGGCCAGGCAGTATAAGAGCGGAGGGGGCGGCGGCAGGACCGCTCACTCTGTGCCGCTGCCTAGGGGCTGTAGTGACCGCGCCGCTCCTGCTGGGGGGCTGCCCACGCCAAGGTCCTGCCTCTGCCGCGTCCTCTCCCAACTCCCAGGTGAGTCCACAGCCCCTTTCTCCAAAGGTGCCAGGGTGCAGCGCCCCCAGTGAGCGCTGCCCCTGTCCTCCCCGGCTGCCCCTGGCCTGTGTTCCAGTCTTTGACAAGTTTGGTGGGGGGCCCAAGGGGAGGTGCGCACAGGTGTCCGCTTTCGGTCCTCCTTGCTCGAGACCTTGCGCAGACGCCCCGGAAGACCAGGCGAGACGCTCGGAGACAGGGCTCCAACTTTCCAGAGACTTCTGCCGCGGCTTGGCAAACTTGGAGGAGTTCCTGCTGCGAGCGTCCCCGGGGCTGCGCTCTTGCTGGGCGCTGGCGGGGCGACCGAAGAGTGAGCGATGGGGGCTCCAAGGCCCTCCCGGTATCAGACGGGGGCCCCGCAGGCCACCCCTGCGCCCTCGAAGGCGCGCACACCTCCACCGGCGGGCGGAACCAGCGCGGGTTCCAATCGGGCGGTTTCCCGAGGTGCGGTTGGGGATGCCGGGGTCAGGGGGATCCCGGAGAAGCGCTGCTGGTCCCGGAGGTGACCGGAGCGGAGGGCCTCAGTTTAGGCTCCGTGCCGGAGTTGCGCTTGGAAGGCCGGTGGGGTCCGGGAGGAGCCCTCTGCTTTCTTGGAGCGGCCCGGGCGCGACGCGTCTCGGGGCAACTTTGGGGAGCTACGGTGGTGTCTGCGAGAGCCAGCCCCCTGCGCGGGAGCCCTGACTTATTTGTTAGGTAGGCGCAAAGTCGTGACGCGGGAGGCCACCGGGGCTCTCTGGTGGCTCCGAGGCGCGGCTGCTCGGGAGGGGTCGCCATCTCGGGGCGCCTTCGCAGATATGCGGGCGGAGGAGATAGCGGGGTAAGAGAAGAAGCCCTGGAGGGTGAGGACCTGCAGGGGGCACGTTGTACCCCGCACACCTCTCCGCGGAATGAAGCAGGTGGGAGAACCCGCCGGGGCGTCCGACCAGGAAGGGAAGAGCGGGTGAGGAAGGTCTGGTGAGTTTCCCGTGACTGCCGCGCTCGGCGCTGCCTTCAGTCCGTGGGCCTGCCTGGTAGGGTTTGGGACCTCCCGGGAAGGGATGGTCTGGCTCCCCACCCACTGCCCCAAGAATGCCCTGTGGGGGCCGACCGCCTCTTCCATTGAGACCTGTTTCCTTTTTCACGTCGTATTGTATAGTGTCACCTGGAAAGAAGGAAGGGGCTTATGAAAATTGCTTCGGGGATCATTTATATTTATGACTCCTTGGTGGTTGGGGTATTTGATAGGTGGTTTCGGAACCCCAGCGGACACCCCCCCTTTCCCCGCCCCCGCCAGCCAAAGAAAATTAATCGAACTAAATCCTGAAGTAGGCGCCTAGTTCGGTTCAGCTGTGCTCTAGGGGAGAGGATGACCGTTTCGACTGTTGGCTATGCAAACCTTTCAACGTGAGGAGTAACCTGGCAAGCAGGCTGTGCAGCCAGCCAGCCAGGAGCGTGGTGCGAGCCGTTACCAAGAACTACTGCGCCTTAAATCCCCAGAGGTATGGCCTAGAGTGCCACCTGGGACTGGGAGGCTTTGCAGGGGTGGGGGTAAGAGTGAAAATGAGGAAAGACCCACTTTTCTGCGGCCAGCTGACCCCGCCCACAGGAATCTCTCCTAGCGTTGGGCTCATTTTCCTTCGGATGACTGACACCTTGCCATCAGGTGTGCCCCTGGTGAGTTTTAGAACTGTGTATTGGCTTGTGTGTTGCATATAATTGTGTGTAAGATTGGTATATTGTAGATAATTGTTCTGGTGTGTGTGGGGGGTATGCCATCAAAGTTATTATTTACTACCATTTCTCTAAATGGTTAGCTCAAGCCTCTTATCGAATCTGTTGCCATCAATTCTCACTCATGGCAACCCTGTGGGGTAAAGTAGAACTTTCCCATAGGCATTCCGAGGGTATAAATCTTTGTAGCAGTCACTGCCAAGTTCTTCTTAGGAGCCTCTGATGGGTTGGAACCAAGGGGCTTCCAATTATCAGGGAGTGCCTAACCCCACCAGGGTTCCTTTACCCAAATGAAGGCCCCGGGTTTCACAAATAACTGGTGTGTGTGTACCTGGGGCTAACAGCATCACTCTCTCTTTTGGATTTCTTCCACAATAACCACCTCGTATCTAGAGAATGCTGGTGGAATTCTGAGCAGGGAAGGATTCAACAGCAGGGCTGTTGGTCTAAGTAAGTTGTGTGATCATTGAGGACCAATGACGCTCCCTACATGGTTTTTCAGCCAAACACAATGAGTTCCAATAGCACACAGAAATCTTTCTGAGTTTCAAAACCCTCCCCACCCCCGCCACCATCTCCCTGTGGTGCATGCTCTTAGCCTTCATAACCCTGTGTTCTAGGCAGGGCCAGATATTCACATCTTGCAGTACTCCTGAGAGAACAGGATTCCTGGCCTCTGGAAGTCCAAAGAACAGCCCAGCAATAAGGATAACTTGAAAAAAGTAGACCACAGTGGCCTTGTCCTCGCTATACCATTAACAGGCAGCATTTGCTACTGAATTAGAGAAATACAGTTCTTTTACGGTGCAACTAAGTAGTAACTTGATGGCTACCTTCCGTCTCTGTGTTGTGAGCCTGTAGTCTGCCACTAAAGAAAGGCAAGCCCAGCCCTCAGAAGCAGTGTGGGGATCTGGGGAAGCTTAAGTTAACTAGAGGAATCGGAGGGCCTTTAGTGGAGTTAGGGTCAAGCTCGACTGCTGCAGTAAAGGTTGGATGCTGTAATCGACCAGCTGCTCCAGATGAGCAGAAACCTGGCGATCTACTCCCATGAACGTTTACAGCCTTGGGCACCCTATGGCAGTTCCACTGTCTCACAAGTCAGAAATGACTGACCCAGCTGAGAAGTTGTGGGGAAGCTCGAGGCTACTTATAGGAATGGTTAAGAGTGGATCATTGTGTTTGGCTTTCTTGGTGTCCCATTTGCAGCTGGCCTTTATCTGTTGTGTATATAGCGTGTGTGAGTGTGTCGGGGAGTGGTTTGGGGGCTGAAGGTGAGCATTGCAAACTGAAGTGTTATGTGGAATACAGTGACTTGTTAGATAAGGCTTGTGGATGTGTGTGTGTGTGTGTGTTGTGAGGTAAACAAGGCAATATAGAACAATGCTTTCTGTAATTTTACTGCTAATAATTGCAGTACATTAAATTGGCATAAGCTGTTTGGTAATGAAGCAGACATTTCTGTTTTTTAAAAGATCCAAATGTCTAAAAGGTACTGGCATACAGCAGGTGCTGGTCTCCTGTGATCTTTCTGGCCTTTTGAGCTGTTTTCTTACCCACCCACTATATGCATTATAGGGAAGCTTATATTTGAAATGTAGGTGGTCTTGTGGATGCATTTTTTAAAAAACTATATGCTGCCCAACTATGTAAACGAATCTCAGGAATGGTGAAGAATTCATTTGTTTTGTATGCTGGCCCTGTACACTGTTTTAAAATGGTTTTTTGAACTTTGAAAACTATCAGACTGGGGGGGGAGACATACTTGATTGGATTTCACTGATTTTTAAGTGTCCTCCACCCCCCAGTTGTAGCATCTTTTCCAGTCTGTCCATTTTGGTCCTGGTCACTAACTACCCAGTGTATGTATTGCTTGGCTAACAGCACTGAGTCCGTGAAGTAGTTACAGTCTTCCCAGGCAGGTTTGTGCCAGGTGCTTAGGAGGCCCAGGGACCAGTATATGGAAAGGTCAGTGCGAGTGCTCTGCATGGAGGGGATGCTGGCTAGCTTCTGAATGTACTCTACCCATTACTTATGCCTTGCAGTGAAGTCTGACTCTTCTTGGAGGCCAACTGCAGAGTGGGGGTGGCTTACTCAACAGGCAAGCTTAAGCATGGGGCTGACTGTCATGCACTAGCTAATCTGTGACACACAGTTTCACCAGAGTTTTACCATATCTTTGAATGTGCCGGTTTGACCCTCTGCTGAAAAGTCGCCCTTCCGCCGCCAGACATACTGAATCAGAGTCGACGGTTTGACAAGATCTTCAGGTGGTTCTTACAGATTCTCAGGTGATCTTGTTAATGGATCAACTCTGATTCCATAAGCCTGGCATGGAAATAAGGAACCCCGGGGTGGTCCTGTGCTCAGTGGTTAACATAAAGGCCGTCAGTTCAAATCCAGGGGGAAAGGATGAAATAGTCTGCTTTCATCAAGGTCAGTCTTGGAAACCTGGTGGGCACCTTTACTCTGCCCTTTCAGCTGCCCTGCATTGGCATCGACTTTATTTCCCACCCACCCCCTACCCCCCAACAGTGGAAATGCACATTCTCGGCAGATGGGTGAAAGAGAACGGATCACTTTCAAGCCCTGAGCACAAGTAAGCAAGTGCTTATTTTGCTTACTGGATGCTCCATCCCTGTCAGGGTTTATGCATTTGAAAAGAGGGTCTGATGCTGTCAGAAGAAGGTTCTGTGGGCCTGGGAAAGAGATGGCGACCACCTGCTAGCCATCCCTAGAAAGCAGGCTTTTTGTGGAAGAAAATGAAATTGTTCACTAGAAGAGCAAGCAAGCCCAGGTAAACCCATGCTTACCTTGCTTACTGGTACTCTTTTCCTGCCAGGGGCTGTCTATTTGAAAAACAGCTTCAATTCTGCAGGAGGAGGTACTGTTAGGTAGGCGGAAGAGATGCCAGCCATATTAGGAGTAGAATCTTTGCTACGATGAAAAAAATGTGGAATTTTTCCACGACAGACTAGTAAGTAAGTACATATAAGTTTGCGCCGACTGGCATGTTGTTGGGTAATCTTGCACAGCAAGCAGCTGGTGAGCCCAGTGGGTGACTTGTCAGTCAGCAGTCCGTGCTTAGCCCCTGCACCTCCAGGGCATGGTAGGCACCCCTTTTCTCTTGGCTACTGGCATGCAAGCCCCAGGAACACAGGATCGGTGTTCCCCACCCAGCCTCCACCACCTAGCGTGGGGCCTGGCATGAGGGGGCCAGAGTCAGCTATTTGGACAAAGCACTCGACCAGTGAGCATCCAAATGGAAATCCTTTCTAAGAGTTGCTACTGATGCTGCTGCCCTGGAAGTTCCCACTCCTGGGAGCCCAGGTGTGCAGAGTAGAATGGCCCCATGGGGTTGCTGGTGGCCGTGGAACCACCAGCCTCTTTGGTTGGCCTTCCGTGCCTAACTGTTTGTGCCACTCAAGTGGGTGTTCTCCTGTGGTCAAGGCATTGGAGCTCGTTGGGTATACAAAGTTCCCAGCCTTAAAAGTGTGTGTGGGGGGGTGTGCAATTCTAAATGGGGACTCCAGGGGTAAGGCTGAGGAGCTAAGGGTCAGCTGACCACGGAGCCACAGCTGAAGCAGCTCTCACAAAGCTGCAGACCCGCACTCTCCACTGTCAGCCTCCCATTCTTCCCATCCTCTGGGGGCGGGGGCAGGGGGGTACACAGCCTTTCTCTGTGTTCACTCAGTTGCTAATTCTGCTGATTCTTGTTCTTTTTTCCCGCTG
>PVJH01001105.1:163233-218602 GCA_004026705.1 Nesogale talazaci
GCTGGCCAGTGTGCCCTCTGCTGCCCTTTCTGTGGAATCTGACTGTGGAAGGAAGAGCCCTGACCCAGATGTAAGAAGAATGGACACTAGCGGAGCACCTGCCCTGTGTCACCCAGGTGCTTGCTTACGGTCACTCGGGAAGCAGCATGACCTGTTTTTCCAGAGTGCAGTCCCTTTCTGCTCTTTGTACTTCCCTCCCCCTGCCGCTCAGACTGCTGGTCCTTGTTGGGAGACTGAGGGTCCAGCTCTTCCAGCCTGTCCAGTAGAAACATATTGTGAGCCGCCTAGGCCATAAGCCTTTTAAAAAGTTAATCAGAGCACGTTGAAGGTAATTTCAATGGTAATGTTCTTTAACCTACTATGTCAAGTATTAGTGCTTCAACACGAAGCCAGTCAAGAAATTGTAATGAGATCTTTTACTGGCTTTTCTTTCTACTATCGTCATTGAAATCCAGTGTGCATATTAGGCTTAGCAGCATGTTTCAGTCTGGGCTGGCAGCATTTCAAGTGTTTAGTGGCTGCATGACGCTCCAAGGTACCATAGTGGGCACCATAGGAGCTCAATCTTTGCCTCCCTCAAAAAAAAGTTTAACTCTCATATTCTGATTCTATACATGTGACAGGCAAGAGTTTGCCATCTTGACTTATGGGAGAGAGGTCTAAGTTCGGATGAGAACTTCGTATGGGCAGGGAATTAATTAGTCTCTTGCATACTGATGGGTCACAGCATCTGGAACAATGCTTGGAACACAGTAGGTACTCGCTCACTAATGATGGAACAGGACTTCTGCCATGGCAGCTGACTTATTGATAATCATTAAGCTCGGGAGTGAGATCTGGCACCCAAACACAGGATGTTTGATACCTAGTCCCATGTGTGCTCTTTTATTTCCCATAGCCTCTTAGAGACTAATTGTAAGGAAACAGAACTTCAGAGATTGGTAGATGCACTTCTGAGGCCAATGGGACCAGGATTTGGACTCATGTTTTCTCATTGATAGTTTGAAAGTACAAGAGCAAACTATCTCAGTGCAGGTGCTTATTAAGGTACCTCCTGACAGCACAGCAGCCCCTGGGATCCCTGGTGGTACCGGGGGTGATGCATGGGGCTGATAGCTGCAGGGCTTGCGGTTTGGACACACCAGCACGCCTTGGGAAAAAGACAAGGCTTTCTACTCCTCAGGGGAACTTCTGTCCTGTCCCAAGGGTTGCCATGAGTCAGAATTGATTAATGGCAGTGAGTTTGTTTTTGTTTTTAAATGGCAGCACATTTGTTACTTAATAAATATTAACTCAACAATCCCCTGAAGCATAGTTTCCTGCAGAAATAGGAGGCACCCTGTGGCCTTGTTTCTTCCTTTCGGTCTCTACCATCCCCCACCACTACCCACCTTAATTTCTCTGGCTGAACAGTTGTGATTGTTACAGGGACAGTTGAGCCTGGTGATGTCTCACCTTAGGCTGGTGCCATGCTCAGCATGTGAGCATCAGGTGCCCACTCTAAGAAGGCTACCCCTGTGGGAAAATCCACTGCCGCCTACATGCAGCTCACAGTGAAGCTGTGGCACAAAGTAGAACTGCCCACCAGGACTTGCAAGGCTGGGAATCTTTTCAGACTTGCCTCATCTGTCCTGTTCAGAGAGACTCATGGGTGCAAACTACCAGCCTTTCAGTTGGCAGCTGAACGCTTAATCATGGTGCCACCAGGCCTTCCTCATCCAGCGGGACCTGTACGAAATTCACACCTGAATGGGACTGCCCACATCCTTGGCGTCTTTAGAATCTGTGTTGAAGGCAAGCTAGCCCAAGCCTAGACCCATCCGATTGGGGATGTGTACATGTGTACACAGCGTTGATACGAGCCTGTACTAGAGTGTTGCTCGTCTCTTTGCTGATGAGGCCCCAGGGATGCTGCAGGTGACTTGGCAGGACTTTTAGCTGACTGACATCGTCATTTGGATTACGTACAAGGGCTCACAGCTCCAAACAAGAGTGAGATCCTGAAATGACCTGCCAGAAGAAACCAGTAGCTGTGAGCTCATAAACCTTGTAGGTTGTATGCTAATTTGATCATTCTTACAGCACACAGTCTCTTCCAAGGAATCAGAGGGTGCTCTCACTAGAATTGACTCTGTTTGGGCATCTCTTTGAGTTCAGACCAGTAACCTCTGATTTAGAAAGAAGCCTCTTGCAGCGGTGGAACTGCCAAGAAGCGAACAAAGTCAGCCCCAACTTAGGAGGGCAGGGCCCCAGGCAGAGGAGTCCAGTGCAAAGTCGAGAAGCCGTGGTGGTGTGGAGGATTACCCGCTAGGTGGCTAACACTCAGGTTCCTTCCCTACCCCCCCCCCCCCCCGCCAGGGGCAGCTCTGCCCTTCAGGGTCACTCTTGAGTCTGAATAGATGATGGCAGGGAGCTTGCATGGTACATTGATTCTGATGTCTAAGTCACATGCCTTGCTAAAATATATATATATATATATATATATATATATATATAACTTTTTATCACTCTTTATATGTATTATGCTTACTTGACTTTGTGGATTGGACACATTTCATATAAATTTACACAGACATAAAAATCTTGTCACAAAGTTTGCTTCAATGGTGCCATTGACATTTTGTCAAGATGCTTCAGTAAATCCACCGCTGGAAACTTCTGGACCATCCAGATTACCCCTGGCAATTGAGAGAGTGTTCCTGGTCTGAAAATCTGCACTGTCCATACTGCCATTTTTGTTTTTTTCTTCCCATCGTCTGCAGTACTCACTCACTGCTTCCTGCATCTCCTACGGACGGCAGCTGTGCAGTCAGCATCCAGGCTCATGGTGTCTAAGTCCTGGTTTTTATTTCAGAAAAAAAACTTCAGCCAACCCTTAAACCCTGTGAAAAAACAGACACCTTCTCTCCTTCTTCTCCATGTCTCCTCTTTCTTCTTCAGCAAATCTTTACTCTCTTAACACCCATGTAGTCCTGATCGGTCAGTTCTCCTCCTTTGTGATCCATGAGCTGTTTCACGTCGTACTCAGGGCTTGCCAAAGGTAGCAAGTTCTAAAACATTCAGCATTCTTGTCACATGACTGCTTTCTCCCCCCCACCCCCGTCCTCCCTCTTGTACTGTCATCAGCGATGCTTGCACCATGTCCACATAACTCCACGTTCATCCATACCCTCTGCGTGCCTTGCCTCAGATCTTCCAGGAAGATGCTGTCCATCCCCCAGACAACTGACGGCTGTATGAGTCATCGTACCTTGAATAATGTCCTAAGTTGGGTACAACCTGTATCTCCTGTTCAAGGTGTGTTTGTAGCATGGAATCATGCTAATATCGCCCTGGGAAGCTCAAGAAACTCCAGGTTTCTACGACCTGACCTTGTTCATTACATCTGCAAGCCATTTCAGGGTGTTCCTTGAAGTACTTGAACTTCTGTGGTGTCACTGTGGTACTATCTGGGCTGGTGTTTTGATTCTGCTTCATGCCGTTTCCCAGCCTGCGGTGTTATCTCTCCTTCGTTATCTCTACCACCACACTTGCTCAAGTATCCTATTTTGAAAGATGGGGAAGAACTTGTTTTTTGTTTGTTTGTTTGTTTTTTAACAGATTTTCTTAGGAGGAGGGTGTCTGTGAGCAGAGCCAGTCATGGAGAAGGATTGAGACTGGGTGTTGGCCTATGGGGACATGGCGTTAGCGCCTCCTGCTCCCCCCCCAACACACACACACACGCTCACTGTTGGAGCCTTTTCCCTTTAGCGCAGGCACAGACAGCCTCCCGGACACTGTGGGAATCTCACCAATTTTCTTTGACTGCAGTAAACATTAGTGTCAAATTGCTGGGAGGATGCCGATAACCCTGAGAAACTAGGCGGGCGGGGTCCTCGGGTTGCTTGTGAGCCGAGAGTGAGAAAAGACCATCTGTAAGGGCTTCTTGCGCCTCTGACTTCGCATTTCTGTTAACCACAGCTCAGCTCAGTGGCTGTTAGGCCTCTAACCTGCAGGCGTGGCTGTTTGCGGGGGAAACTGTAACTGCAACTTCTTGGAAAAGTGAACATGGGATATATTTTATATATTTTGTCCTCGCTGGAAAATGAAGGAGGTTCAAACTCCACACTTTACAGGCCCAAACTCACTCACTGCTGTGGTGTCCATTCCAACTCCAGGACAGAGTACACCCGCCCTGGTGGATTTCCAGGAGTAGAAACTTCCATGTGGGCTAAACAAGACAAAACTCACTGCCATGAAGCTGACGCCGTCTCACAGCAACCATAAACGACAGCGTATTGCCTGCCCCCTCTGATTTCGAGACTGGCCTTCTCAGCTGGAGCAGAAAGCTCTGTCTCCTGTGGAGAGGCTGGTGGTTTCGAACTGCCGACTTTATGGTTAGCAGCACTAAGGGCTCCTCCTTCTTTTGGCTCAAGTAAGGCTGAATAAGCACTGTCTGCACCTGCTTGATTTTTGTGTACAAAGACACACTGGTGAACTGTCTTTGCCTTGGTATGTCTGCTCATCGATGGTCTTGTTGAAGCTGTGCATTGGTTATGTAACTTTCCAATGTGTTGGGGAGGGAGCCTTCAGAAGGTGCTCACCTGGTGGCGGGTCCTAGGCCCTGGGGAGGAAGGAGGGCGAGAAGCCTGCAGACCCAGGCTGCCTCAAGCTGCTCCTCAAACCTGCGCAACCCCTGGTTTTCATGTCCCAGGGCATTCAAGGAATAAGGAAGGATTTTTTGCTGATGCTGGGCTTCCCCTCCGGCCTACTTGCCAGCTCTTGTGCATATCCTGTCTGGGGTCTGTTTAAAGTGCCGGTCTCTCTCCATATGGATGAAGGACATCTCAAGGCCCCAGCTGGGGACAGTGATGGGCAATTACAAAGATAGGGACAGTCCAGCCCCAAGGGAAGCACCTGTGCAGTCTTACCTGGCTCTCTGAGACTCAAAGGCTTTCCTTCCTGCTCCTATGCCTGCACTGACCTTAGAGTGGGGTCACAGCTTGTACTTTGACCCCAACTTCTCTCTGCAGCTTCAGCTGGGTCCTCCTGGGCCTGAGGGAGAGGCGCTTGGCCTGCAGGGAGTACCCTGTTCTATAACTCTGCCTGGAAGGACAGCCTCCTGATCACCTGGCTGCCTGAGCAAATCCCAACATCTCCTTATGAGCAGCACATCACTTGAGTCTCCTTGGCTGGTTTTGAGCAGTCCTTTCTGAACAACACCCCCCCCCCCCACTTCTGCATGATAATTTGTCCCTCCTGGGAGCTGGTCCTGCCCCTTCCACCCCTTGAGGTCTCCCTCCCTGCTGAATTTGCTCTCTTTACAGTCCCTGCTGGCTTGTCACTGAGCCTTTTTGTTGTTTATTAAAATTTTAACCTAGCCAGCAGCGCGAGCTCCCTCTAGGGCAGTTGGAATCCTGGGCCTACACCTCCTAGCCAATGTTGCTTGAAAAAAAAACACTGGTGTCCCTGTCCTGTTTTTAATTTCATTCACTTCTGGGGTGCCCAGCTGTGCTGGCTATACCTCCGAATGCTTTTTGGTTTGAGGGGTAGACAACTTGGGTACTGACAGTTTGGTGACTACTTCATTTCCCCAAACTTCTACCTGTGCTCTCAGCTGTGGCCATCTGGTTTTAGCCACAATCGGGCACGCCTGATTGGTTGAGGCACGCCTTCTCCCATTGAGCCAAATGTCTAACCCACAAGCTTAGTGAGAGAACGTCCACTCCTTCCTTCCCATTTCCTTCCACTTATTGCCATTTGCTTGTCCTTTACTGCCTGAGCTCCTGGCTCCTTTTCAGCACCCCCCTCCCCCCACCCACCCACATTACTGCTGGTTGTGTGCCTTGCCTGCCATTGATGCCAACTCACGGTGACCCCGCATGCGCAGAGAGAAATTGCTCCCTAAGACTTTCAAGGCTGGAACCTTTCAGAAGTGGACATGCAGGCCTGTTTTCTAAGGAGCCCCTGCGTGGGTTCAAACTGCCTTTTTAGCTAGCACTCAAGTGCTTAATGGTATATATCTCCCAAGGACTCTTACGCCCCATCTCTGCTACGTGCAAGTCGTGCATCCTTGTTCATGTGCCCTCTTTGTCCCTGATTGCCCATCTGTAAAGGGCAGCAGGAGTGTCTGCTTTCTGGGCTACTGGTGGGATCATATAGGTGTATGCCACGAAGCTCTTCCTGCCTTGTCTTACAGCTCAAATGGCTAGCTATCTGGCAGGGGACTTTCACAAATAAACTTGGCTTGATTAGTATGCCTGGCTCATCTTCCAGTGACAATCTGTGACCACGGCTGAGGGATTGGGACGTCATGGAAGTAGAAGGATTAGCCTGTAAGGGCATAATGGGGGGAGGACTTATTTAGCTTATCTAACAGTTGATGAGAGAGAGGCTTATTTAACAGTTGATGTGCATCTCCACTAGGAAGTGCAATGTGCCACACAGGCCAGTAAGTCACCTTCCCTGCCCTCTCGGAGGGGCCCCTTGTAGCCACCTTTGTGTCCTTGAAGATGAACCGGCAGTCAGTGAAGTATGGCTGCCTCAAGCCCTGCTATCTTTGGCATGTGAAGTGCGGATCAGGGCAATGGGCAAGATAAGGTGCCACGTCATGGCTGTTTGTTGTTCCTCCTCCCCACCACCATCACCACCCGCTGCCCCAAACCAAGCTTTGTTTTAACAAAGGACCACTTAAGTAGCAACAGGGACCAGCCATCCCGGTGCCTATCCAGGTTCATGGCCTGTGCTTACACCCTCAGCCTGCGGCAGGTGGAAAGATTGCCCATTCCAAGAGTGAGCACACTGGCCTTGGAGTTGGGAAACCTGGAGCCAGGCCTTCCAGAACCTTCTTTCCTCATCTGTGAGGAGCAGCGAATTCAGATAGCTTGTGGAGAGTCATCTGGGAATTGATGTGCACCCCCAGAGTGCTGTCTCTTGGCTTCCAGATGTACTTCAACAACTGTGCACTGTATGCAAATGAGGCACAGGAGTTGGGGCAGTCCTTGACTGAGCTTGCTTAAGAGAAGGGCGGAGTCTAGGATATTCCACACTTTGATCCAATTTCATTCTGCCGGCCTTTTTACCCAGCAAAGGTAGTCTCTCTGAGCCGAGCTTCCTCCATTGTGCCTGGAGAAGAGTATGTGTGGATGCTGCCAACCACCGGCGCGTGGACCCCCTCTCTTCCAGGAGCCAGGGACAGTGGGTGCCTTTGTTCCCTGAGCACACATGGCCGAGTCTGGCACCAGGCTTGGTCCCTTGCCCGGGGATGGGATCTCTTACCTCAGCTGGAGAGTTTTCCGAGGAATGAGCCCAGCTTTTGAGGTAAAACATCCAGTAGCGGTGAAAGGGAATTTTGTAATCGAATTTTGTAATCTTTTGTTTTCTGAAACCAACCGACGAAGGGCAGAGGGAAGAGGTGGTTGCCCCTGTTGCCTTGGGTCTGGATGGGGGGACTTCATTTGCTCAGAGTCCTCAGCCAAGCCAAGGTGTCCTCAAGCTCAAGCCCTGGTGGCTCCAGGACACCCCATGTGCTCCCAAAGAATTCAGTCCAGCAGATCCTAACTCGTGAACATTTGCACAACTTTCATACCTATCCCAGACAGACCTAGACATAAATACTCTCCTCTTTTAACTTCATGGATGTCCCTCCGACTCTGGACAGAGTCCATGCTTCATAGCAGCCATGTGCCACTATATGTCAGAAGAGAAGAACCCTTATGCCAGATCTTTTTTTTTTTTTTTTAGTGGCTAGTTTTTCCAGGAGGGAATTACTTCTGGGTGGATTTGAACGTTCAGCCTTTCACTTAATGCATGGCATATTCAGTGTTTGCATCGCCCAGAGTCTCACTCTGTTTGATACCAGAGGCAAACGAATAATTATTTCATCCTACATCCGTGTCCATAAGCCCTATGTGCAAGTGTTACTAGTCCTCTCTAGATTTTATCTGCTTCTCCTTCACCTGTCTACTATGAACCCCTTCACACTCTCATAGCCCCTGCTGTCCTTATTCCTATAGCAAATTGACTAATCCAGGGTCTTAGATGTACTAGGAAGCAGGATTTATCTCCAAGTAGGAAATAAACTATTTTCCAATTAGGCTGTGTTTCCAATTAGGATACAAACATGGGCTTTCAAACCAACCTGCCTTGACTGGCTCTCGCCCTGCCCCCAGGTGAAGAGGTAAGGTATCCATCTTCTCTTGGGGGGGAGCTTGCTTTAATTTCCTAGTCAGCTCTCTTCCCCAAAGATGGCTTGTTTCAGGGTGTGCATTCGGCCTTTCTGCTGTAGCCCGGTGACAGAAGAGAAGGGAATTCCAGTATGCCTAACTAAGCCAGAGAGACTCTGGAGCTTGCTCTAGAAAACTAACTTGAGTTTAAAAAAAAACGATGTCTTCATGCTCACTTGAGTTGAAGCCTTGTTTCTTCTACCTTTTCCAGTTTTCACTGTATTTAAGACAAAGCATCTGTTTCTCAGGAAAAAGGAAACCAAGGATTTTCATTCAATTTCATTAGACTTAGATTAAAGAATTCTTTCTTTCCCTCAGTTACTCAAACATTTTCAAAGATAAAGTGCATATTCCAAGTTACTTAATGTTGATCTAACTAATTGAAATCTACATTTTGCATTCAATGGGTAATTTTTGGTTTATGGTTTAAAGATTGTTGCAAGGCAGTTGTTGCAGGGGTTCATCCAGCCTCCTGAACTCTAGAAAGTCTAGCGTTTACTATGAGAACTTGAAATTCTGTTCTGTATTTTCCTCCTCTCAGTCAGGATTTTTCTGTGGACTCTGATAAGAGTGTTTTGGAATGGTATCTGGCCTTCATTAACTTCTTCTGGTCTCATGACAAAGGCATTTGTTCAGAGGTAATTGACCACAGGTCCATACCTTTTGCCTATTCCCGACTCTCCTCTTTCAACTGAACATAGTCCTATCGTGTCTTCAGTGGCCACTTGTAAACTTTTAAGACTCCAGGCACTATGCAACAGAGTAAGAAGAGGTAGAAAAAGGGGCACTGAATGACTCTGTTTATTAGACCAATTAACTGGGATGTCTCCTGCATCTATGTACCTGCATCTATGTCTCCTGTACCTTCACAAAAAAGGAACCCAATTCCATCAGTTTGGTTGTACTGCAAGAGACTTGACTGATGTTTTCTCTTTTCTTTCCCAATTTTGTTCTGTGGTAACAATGTCGATTATCCACCATTTTGAGAAGAGTGGGATAGATGGGGAGGTTTATCTGATAATTGGAGAATTGTGGGGGGTTAGTGGTAGATCAGTTTCTTAAACATTGGCTATTTTCTCTAAAATAGTATATGGGTAGAAACTTAGCTAACAGTTTCTCTGAAGATTGGAGAAAGGAAACAAAAACCACCTCCTACACTCATCCATATAGATGTCGGCTTTGAAGGCTTGGAGGGGAAGCCTCTAATTGTATTTGGCTTTGGTCACCTGGCTGTGGAGGTGGTTGAGAGGTAAGGAAATGAAATAGAAGGAGTCCAAGTAGAACAATGGTAGAAGGAACATAGGGGAATGATTTTAGAATCTTTGTATCATAAAATTAAGTACATTTAAAATGTCCTCCCCTGTCCTCAAACTACATGTGTCTGTTGGTATAGACTGAGCTATTTTTCGTGTGCTCTGCCAAAGATTGTTGTATGCTTGGGTAAGCATGCATTCTTGCTTTTACGCACAGGCTTGCATGTGCTTTTCTAGGAATGAATCTTGGAGAGCATTCCACATCGATGCGGAGAGAGAGCTGCTCGTAGTGTAGGTAGCTGCACGGGAGTCTGTTGCACAGATGTATCAATTCATTTAACCATCTTCTGAACCACCTTCTGAAGACTTGCAGGCTTCTCAGTCATTCCCCATTGAAATAGATGTGTGTACGTGCAAGCACAGGCGCCCTGGTGGTTGAGTGACTATATGGTGGTCCACAGTTTCAAGCCTCTAGCCACTCCCAAGGAGAAAAACTTGGCTTTCTACTTCCAAGAAGAGTTAGTCTTGGAACGCTACAGGGACAGGGCTTCCCTGTGTTATAGGGTCACCATGATTCGGAATTGACCCGATGGCAGCTGCTTTGGGTTTTGCACTTGTGTTTACTCCTATATCTACAGGAGGAAATCCACATTGACACGAATGGCTAAACCCCATGCAGAAGGGCCTTGGAAGACAGGCCTAGAAACCTGCTTCCCAAAGGTCACACGATCCAATGGAGCAATTCTACTCTGCGTGATGGAAGAGTTGCTCTGAGCCGGAAATAACTTGATGGCAACTAACCCCCGACTTCCTGTTCAGAGCTGCTATGTCCAAGGAGGTGTTCTCTTAACATTGAGAGACCCTCATGGTTCTCCATAGAGGAGCTGCTAGCCCTAGCAGTGTGCCCCCAGCCCTACACCTAGGCCAGCAGCATGCCCACTGTGTGTGTGTGTGTGTGTGTGTGTGTGTGGAGGGGGTTGGGCTCTCAGCCAATCCGAGAGCAGACAAGAATGCCGGGAGGTTTCATGTGGTCAGGCTCCTGAGTGGGGGTGATTATGATCTATGTGAATCCATGCCCTTCACCCCTTGTTCTGTCGAAGATCTAGTCTCTCTGATTTGCAAGCGTGCTCTCTTCACTCAGGGAATGAGTTTTTTTTTTTTTTCCTGATGTTACAAGTATGTTCCTAGTTTTGTCTGACTTCATTGTGGTATTTTCATTTTACTTTTTATAAAGCCAAACGTGTCCATTTTTGTGGCTTTTAGGCTTTATGTAATTTAGAAAGGACTGCCTACTCTGTGAAGACATGTCATTTTTTGTACTCTCATGGTTTCATCTTTTTTGTTTTTTTTTTTTGTTTTGTTTTTTGGGCATCACTGCTCTATGGTGGTGGGAGTAGGAGGCCCAGCCCCACTGCTGGAATTGAACCTCTGTCCCAGTGGGCCGCAGTCCCGTGCACAATCACTACTCTACCGGGGCTCAGCCCCGGTTTCATCTCTTTACAACATCCATATATTCATCTTTGCTCAGGAGGTAGGGAGCCAACTCGATCCTCCAACAACCCAATTTCTCATCATTTTGAAGTACTTCCTCTGATGCATATTAGATGCCTTTTTAGAATCCCTGGTGGTGTACTCCTTGCATATTGGGCTTCAGTCCATCAGATCAGCAGTTCAAATCCAGCAGATGTGCCTAGGGAGAAAGACAGGGCTTTCTACTCATGTATAGAGTTTTAGTCTCAGAAACACACAGGGACCATTCTACCTTGTCCTATAGCGTCGCTATGAATCAGCATGGACTCAATGGCAATGAGTTCTGTTTTCTATGCTCTTATAAATTTGGTCTTTTAAAGACATTTAAAAGTCCATTTCCATTATTATGTTTTTGTATACCAGTACCACATGGTTTCAACTATTGTGGTTTCATGGTCTTTCCTGGGGCTAGTATAACTCATTCCTATTTTTTAGAACTTTTTTTTTTGCCTCTCCCTCCATATAAACAGAACATTTAGGAATTCTCAATCTAAAACAATTTGATGTGGAATCTCTCATGTTTGGTTAAGAACACATGTCAATTTTCAGACATAATGTACTCCCATGTCAACCCCACTTGGAAAAAGAGGTCATAGTTTTCATCAGATTCTTACTAGTCTTAGAAGATCCAATTCCTAATGTCAAGAAAACTGTGGAGGAGTAATAGTCTTGACTCAATTTCAGGTGATTGAGTAGCAGCAGCAACAGAAGAATTAAAGGTCACCCCAGCGATTTTTCTCCTGTGTTGTTGAGGGGCTTGCTGGAGATTTTCTCAGAATTGTTACTTACAGTATCAGGACGACTTCTCTTTGATTGTGTTACATATTACCTGTGTCATAAGCACTCGTCACAGAAGCACAGGAAGTAATTCACTGGCTAAAGCAAGTTGTATTTGTAGATAGAAGAGTATAGTCTGACCTCAATCCATGCCACCAAATCAGACATAACCCAGTGATGTTTCAAAACAAAGCTAAGACTCCACGTTTCTGTAATCATTTTCACTTTAATTCTGGAGAGCCTTATAAAAGCAGTACAGACATGCCATATGTTAAGCATAAAACAGGCCACAAAGAAGTATACAGGAAAAAGAAAATTCTGTGGCCCCAAACCTGTTTTGAAACCAAATGCCAGCCACAATATGTAATAATTATTGCAGCACAGATTGTGCTTGATGGACCTAGGAAAACTTTTATATACTGCTCTAGAAGCCTAGGGCTTTGTAACTCCATTCCAAGAGGATTGAAGGATTTTTTTTTCTTCCTAGTGACAAATGGCTTCTGTAGCAAGTAGGGGAGTGCTCACCTTGGACTGGCCTTCCGAGCGCTGCCTTGACGATTGTGCTCATCTTTCCTGTTGCCAGTCAGGCAAATGTATGGTCACGTTAGTGGTGCGAATGGTTTGTGCCCTGCTTCTAAAGATTGGCAGTTCAAACCTATACATGATTGCTGTTGAAGAACACTCTGGTAGCCCGCTTTCACGAAGACGGTAGCCAAGAGGGCCTTCTGCAACACTTGTGTGCCCTGACACCTGGGGGGTGTCACCATGTTGTTGGGTGCCATTGAGTGAATTCTGACTCAGTGACCCTAGGGTACAGTAACCAGATTTTAAGCGGGACACCATTGACCGGCAAGGGGTGTGGGTGTGTGTGTGTTCTTGATTAAAAATTTCGTCTATATGGAGCAACAAAAATTTTCATAGAATGCAAAAATAGTATTGAAATATATCTATTTTAATTTTTAGAATGCCACAGGACGTTGTTAAATTGTTAAAAAGTGGATGTCTGGTCACCTTACCATAGGGACAACAGAAGGAAGCAGTGCCCGGTACTCCACTGTCCTCCATTGGTGGAGTCACTGTGCCCAACTGGTCCAGGGCCTTCCGCTTTTTCGCTGTCTCTGTGCTTTACCAAGTCTCATTTACTGGTCCCCTGACAATATGGTCAAAGTACGTGAGATGAAGTCTTTGCCTCTCAGGAGCATTCTGGCTGGACTTCTAAGATCTCGGTTTTCTTTTGGGAGTCCATGGCACGTTCAATATTCTCTAGCACCATAATTCAAATACTTTGGTTCTTCTGTGGTCTCCCTTATTCAATGTCCAACTTCCCTATGCGTATTCAGCCATAGAAAATACTAAGGCCTAGGTCAGGTGCACTTTAGTCCTCAAAGTTCAACATGCTGGCTCTGCAACACTTTAAAAGAGGTCTTGTGCAGAAGATGTACCTCATTCAATGCATTGTTTCTTGACTGCTGCTTCCTGAACATCGATGGCGGATCCAAACGAGACAAAAATCTTTGGCCATGTAGTCTTATTTCCGTGTATCTTGATGTTACTTATTGTTCAGTTGTGAGGATTTTGTTTTTCTCTATGATGACTTATAATCTATACTAAGCCTGCAATCCTTGATCTTCATCAATAAGTGCTTCAAGCCCTCCTCACTTTCAATAAGTAAACTGGTGTTATCTGCATATTGCCGATTATTAATCAGCCTTCCTCCAATCCTGATGCTAAATTCTTCATATAATCGAACTTCTCTGATTATCTGTTCAGCATACAAATTGACCCAAGTATGGTGAGAGTATATAACCTTGCCTGTTTGTACAACAATAAAATGTCCTGGAATTCCCATTCTTCTCGTAGCCACAAATAAATAGATTGTTACTGCTCACATAGTCAAATGCCTTTGTAGGTGTCACTGGGCCAGAATTAACTCAGCTGTCGTGGGTTTAACCCAGATGTGGGCATTCTTGGGTGGTGCCATGGCTAGGCTACCAACACGCAAGACTACTAACCGAAGGTTGGAGGGGTTTGAGCCCAGGGGCACCTCGGAAGAAAGGTCTGGTGCTCTGTGGATGGAAATGCATCCATGGAAACCTTATGGTTTATGCTCTGCCACCCGGGGGAGTGGGGGTCTCAGGGAAGTTGGCTTTGGCTGGGTAGCAGCTGGTTGTAATTTAGATACGAATGGCCCCTCACCTCCTGTTAGAGGAGAGTAGCATGGGGACCAGACCTACAACGTCAATGGACACTTAAATGAACACTCCAGCATCCATCCTTCAGTGACTACTCAAAGGAGGGACACCCCTTTTGGTCCCGCCTTTGTCTCATTTCTGCCACTCACTTGAATACACCCCCCTGTTTGGAACCCTTGCTCTCTTGAACCCCCCACCCCCCATCTCCTCCATGGTTGAGCTTGGCGTTGAGTGTACTCATCAACGCCCAGACACAAATAGCTGCCCCTTGGCTTTTAGCTCGGCACGGGCCTCCAACTAATTTCCAACCCTGGGGGCATCCAGCATCGTGAACGTTAGCGTCCCTCAGTCCTTGGTTCTATGTTAGGGCCCCAGGTCCATTGCATTGCCCCCCTTGAGACGTGTGGCTTCATCGAAAGTGAATTTGGAGACGGTGGTTCTGGCAAGTGAAGGGTGAGGTGATGTTTCGGTAGCCCTGCGGCATCGCTCCCCTAAGCGCAGTGCCCCGAGAAATTTCCCACACTCGCTCTTTTCTGGCCCTGGGATTCAGCCACCCTGTCTATCCCTGCACTACCAGGGTGTTCCTTTTTAGGACAGAGTGAGCATGCACGTGAAAGGAAAGCGCTTCTGCAAACCACTCATTATGAGCCCCTACCCTCACCCCCAAACCACCAGCAATGACCAGAAATGGTGCCTAACGGAGGTCTGCCCAGCAGAGCCTTACTCCTGATTGTCCGCCCCCCCATCCCTCCCCCACGGAGTCCAAGGAGAGCAAGTGCGCATTCCTTTCATCTGGTCATCCTCTAAGACGCTTCGTTTCCCTGGTAGTCCAGGCTGGAGTTCTTTGCCTCGAAGCAGCATGATGCTCCTGTGTCGCCCGCCATTGGCTCTCTGTTCCCCTGGGGATCTTCGTACTATGTGGATGTGGCCATGCACGAGGCCGCTGCTTCTTGCTACAAAGCCTTAGGTGGGTGAGCTGACTTCTCATGGGGTGCTGGCCCAGAGGTGAGAAGGCTCTCTGTGCTCATTGTGGGTGGGCGTGGGTTTGGAGGTGGTTGGTGTGAGCCTCATGTTCTGTGGGTAGATGGGGTGGCTTAATGCCCAGCTAGTTCAAGATAGGAGTAAACCCACCCTAAACCCGAGTCGAGGCTGACTCACAGCCACCCCCCGTGGGCTTCGGAGACCGTCACTTTATAGGGGTGGGAAGCCCAGGCTTTCTCCGGTAGAACTGCTTGTGGGTTTAAACTGTGACCCATGTGGCCCCAACCCAAACCTGTAACTACTAAGCCCCCGGGGCTCTGAGAGATGATTAGGGAATCAAATTTAGGGGTAAAGATTTCTCACAAGGAAGAGACGAGCCGGTCAGAGTGCAGTAAGCACTGAGGAAACACACAGCTTTCCTCTAGTCCTTTAATGCTTTCTCCTCCCCACTATCACGACCCCAGTTATACCTTATAAATCTGGCTAGTTCAGAAACATGTACATGGGTACCGGTAAGAGCTCACAACAAAGGGGATCCAGGACAGATAAACCCCTCAGGACCAATTTTGACAGTAACAGTACCAAGAGGATAAAGGGAAAGTGGGGGCGGGGAGGGGAGAAAAGGGGAACTGATCATAACGATCTCCATATACATATAGTCTCCTCCCAGGGAGATAGACAACCAAAAAGTGAGTGAAGGGCGACAGCAGTCGGAATAAGACATGACTTTTTATTTTTAATCATCAGGGGTTCATGGAGGGAGGAGTGGGGTGGGGATGGTGGTGGAGAAAAATGAACTAATAACAAGGGCTCAAGTAGAAACTGCTTTGGAAGTGATGGAAACATATGTACAAAGGTGCTTGACACATGGATGTATGCAGACTGTGATGAGCTGTAAGAGTCCCCAATAAAATGACAAGTAGGGTAAATTAGCAAGGCAAAACACAGCCCCACAAAACTATTGCATGAACACGCAGCATTCCTGTAGGACAGAGAACCTCCCCTCCACAACTCCCCCTTGGGGGTCTCTAAGGTTGTGGCCCATACCGAAGCAGACTGCTACATCTCCCACAGAGCAAGCAGCTGGTGCCTCTGGGCCATGGGCCTTGGTGATGAGCAGCCGAGTCCTCTCTTGGTCAATGTTGTGTTTCCGTTACCTTTGTCTGCTTTACTCACATAGCAGCACCCAGTCCCACTTCACTGCCCACCCCACCGGCTCACGAAAACAAAACAAACAGAGGAGCAAAATACCCAAAGAACAAGATCCACAAAATGGGGGTGTTATCCAAATTCTAGAGGATAAAAGTGTGTATGGATTTAAAGGAACTCTTTCGGCATTTAATCCTCACGGTGGGAATTCCAAGGTCGGACGGTCAACACACTTGGTTACAATAACCAAATGGTTGGTGGTTTTGGCCTGTCCAGGGGTACTTTGGAAGAAAGACTTGGTGGTATGTTTCTGAAACTCTGAACATTAAGAGGCTTGGGAGGTAGAGGTGGCATGGAAGGACACAGTTGTGCTGACTTGGGGGCTCCAAGAGTCCATCTACCTTGATGAAACTGCTCAGAGAAACCAGCATCTTGTCGGTGTGAGTGGTCTTGCCCACGTGAACGTCCCATGAATCCTAACTCTCGTTTCTCACCCTTCACTTCCAGCTTCCCTGGCCAGGACATCCCCCAAGATGACAGACGAGAGCAACAGCACCAGGGAGTGTGTGTCCTTCAGCGTGCTGAACTGGGACCAGGTCAGCCGGCTGCATGAGGTCCTGACGGAGGTCGTCCCCATCCATGGCCGAGGCAACTTTCCAACCTTGGAGATAACTCTGAAGGACATCGTTCAGACCGTCCGCAGCCGGCTGGAGGAGGCAGGCATCAAAGTGCAGGACGTCCGGCTGAATGGCTCTGCAGCTGGCCACGTCTTGGTCAAAGACAACGGCTTGGGGTGCAAAGACCTGGACCTCATCTTTCACGTGGCTCTCCCAACGGAGACAGAATTTCAACTGGTCCGAGACGTGGTGCTGTGTTCCCTCCTGAACTTCCTGCCGGAGGGGGTGAGCAAACTCAAAATCAGCCCCATCACTCTCAAGGAGGCCTATGTGGAGAAGCTGGTGAAGGTCTGCACAGACACTGACCGCTGGAGCTTGATCTCCCTCTCCAACAACACCGGGAGGAACGTGGAGCTGAAGTTTGTCGACTCCATCCGGCGCCAGTTTGAGTTCAGCGTGGACTCTTTTCAAATCATCCTGGATTCTTTGCTTGTGTTCTACGACGACCCGGATAATGCCATTTCCGAGCACTCCCACCCCACGGTCATCGGGGAGAGCATGTATGGGGACTTTGAGGAGGCCTTTGACCACCTGCAGAACAGACTGATCGCCACCAAGAACCCGGAGGAGATCAGGGGCGGGGGCCTTCTCAAGTATAGCAACCTCCTCGTGCGGGACTTCCGGCCCACAGACCAGGACGAGATCAAGACGCTGGAGCGTTACATGTGCTCCCGGTTCTTCATCGACTTCCCAGACATCCTGGAACAGCAAAGGAAGCTGGAGACCTACCTGCAAAACCACTTTGCCGAAGAAGAGAGAAGCAAGTATGACTACCTCATGATCCTGCGCAGGGTGGTGAATGAGAGCACCGTGTGCCTCATGGGACACGAGCGGAGGCAGACCCTGAACCTCATTTCCCTCCTGGCCTTGCGTGTGCTGGCAGAACAAAACATCATCCCCAACGCCACCAATGTCACCTGTTACTACCAGCCAGCTCCTTACGTCAGCGATGGCAACTTCAACAACTACTACGTTGCCCATCCTCCAGTTACCTACAGCCAGCCTTACCCTACCTGGCTGCCCTGTAACTAACCTTCAGACCTAAGGGGGTCCACTCTGGGAGACCCCGATAGGGCAAGGGCTCTCAGGTAGGGGAGCCTCTTTCTAGATGTAGGTATTTGGCTTTTAAAGGGGAACTCAGCTCTGATTCTGCCTTTTTTTCCCCCCACTTCCTTTTGTGTACCCATTGGTATGGGTCCTACAGTGTCATGAGCCAACTGTAAAGGGACCCATCTCCCAGCACCACTTTGGAGAATGCTAGAGGAAGAATGGCCTACCCACTTGCTTCCAAATCGGACAGCAACACGCTGTACCCCACCCATGAGCATGTGGGGAGTGGAAATCTGTGCCGTCATTGAGATGGGGGACAGCTGGGGCCCTGCAGGAGAGGTGTTGAGCTAACCGTTCACCTTCTCCAGTTAGCCTGTAGTCCTTGGCTGTGTTGGCCCTCCCTGGGGATTCTTGGCAGGGCAGGTACCAGGAAAGTTGTGCTGATAGTCTGTTTTCCTGTATCCACTTTAAGCGGACGTAACATGGTAAACCCAAGGGTGCACAGGTGACTTACTTTTTGTTCAAGGGATTTAGGCCTACCCCATCAACAGAGCTGAGGATTCCATCACCAAGAACCCCAAAGGCAAAAGCTGGAGAATTGACATCTGGTTAGACGTGGTTTATGGTTTAGATGTTGCGCTGTTGTGCAAAGAATTGTGTGACATTGCTGAGAGAGGAAAAAGAAAAAAACGCATCCAAAATAAAGTTTCCTGAACTGTAACTTGAAAGATAACAACAACAAAAAAAACGTGGAACCTAGTATTAAAATAGAAGTTTGGTGGGGGGAGAGTTGATGATAAGTAGGAAATGTGAAAGTGCATCCCCCCGCCCCTTCTTTGTTCTTTAGAGTCAGGAGTTTGTATTGAATGACTTTTTCCCCCTTCATCAGCTCTTTTCATGGCTGACTGTTTTTGATCAAGGATTGTGCTGAGTCTGGAGTCCTGACGTGCTAGGAACTGACATAAGGGTCTTCCCATGTTTCCATTGGAAACCCTATTTGGTTGCATCCTAATAGCACAAGTTTTTAACCAAAATCATTAAAAAAAATTGAAAACAGAAAAGTTTGATCTCCTCCCCCAAGTGTGTTTGTGTGTGTGTGCGTGTGTGTTTTTTCTTTTTTCTTTTTTCACATGACAGCAAATGAATTCCGGAATTTCAGCAGACCTGGATGCCCTGTGGAGCGATGTGCTTTGCTGGCAGAGGGCCCTGGCTTCAGGTTCCTAATCTGCTGCCTCTGGGCTGTGTGGGAGGGTGTGGAGTCCCTGTGGAATGATGGATTCTCGTGTCGCTGGGAAAACCGAATGAATGAGTGATCGTCCTTATTCCGGTAGATTTGGTCCATGCTTGTTTGTCCAGTACATATGAAGAAAAACAGTGTTAATCTCTAGTCCAAAGCAAGCTTGCCTGAGTGGGAGGGAGCTAGGCTACTCTTGCATTCCTCAGTAGACTTAGAATAAGGGGTTTTGTGTGTCAAGTGTTTTGTGGGATCTCTTAGAAAGCACCACTTTTTAGAGTATCAAGGGCAACTATTGCCAGCTTGGTTTTTAAAGTTACTTAATCAAATCTGTGCCCCTGATTTTGGCTTTCTTCTGTGATCGTGCAAATTCCCATCCTCTGACCCTGGTGGGCGTCCTCCGCAACAGGCTTTGTAGAAAATGAGTTTTTCACTCTTTGGGGAGAGGCATGTGTTTATATCACTTCTGGAATGTGGTGTCGTACATGAAAGTTGGTCAGAAATGACTGAGATCCAAGACTTGGCTGGTGTCCAGGTGGTATGATTTGTGGTGAGTCAAAGCCTCTTGTCAGTGTAGCCAACTCCTGTGCCCCATGAAACCTCAGTTGTATTTGCATTCTCTAGAGTGAAGACCAGCCCTGCATGGAGTGTGAACCCCAGGGGTGCCTCCTACTGAAAGGGGGAGCAGATCCCAACAAAGTGAGTGTCGACTTCCCAAACTCCCTGGTCACCCATGACCTTAAAAAGCTGTTTGCACAGGAATGACAGATTTTGGCACATTTATCGGACCAAAGCTTTGCAATGTGATGGAGGCATTCAGCATAAGCACTTGCTAGCTTCTTACAGAAGCCAGTACCGTGTCTACTTAGAGGGCTTGTGCGATCAGGGTCATGGGATGCCTCTGGGTGAAGATAGAATCAGATGACATCGAGTATTCAAAAGTTGTAGTTTCTCCTCAAAGTTCTTTCTGCTTATTTACATAGAGATAGGTGGTTTTCTTATCTGGTAATAGCCCTTGTCAAGAGAAACAGAAGTGGCAAGAAATTTCCAGCCATTGGATTCTGCTCCCCCCACCTCCTGTCCGTCCCCAGGCTTGCCATCTTGATAGCTGTTGGCTTGCATTTTCCCTCAGCGCAGTGGCTTCTGTGGTTTGAGAGTAGAAGTGCTAGAACCCTTCAGGTACAAGGACTGCCTGGGGTCCAGGATACCATGGCACTAGCCAACATAGCCCTTGGCCAATTGGAGTTGCCACCTCCTCCGGAAACCTTCTGCCAGCCTTAGAATAGACCAGGGAACTTGAGGTGGGGGTGTCTGGGAATTCCAGCTCGACCCTGCCTTCCACACTTCTCACAGAAACACCAGGGCACTCTGAACATGCACTAAGTCCTGGGTGTGAGGGTGTGGACTAGCATGGGCCTTGGTAGTGGCAGCCGCCTGCCACTAAAATTCAAGTACAGGGCACCTAGTCTCGATGGAAGCAGTGCTCTCATTTATTCTCAGCACTCTGAACCGTTTTCAGGTGCTTTTTAGAAGTGGAC
The DNA here is from genome assembly GCA_004026705.1 of Nesogale talazaci. Taxonomy (NCBI): domain Eukaryota; kingdom Metazoa; phylum Chordata; class Mammalia; order Afrosoricida; family Tenrecidae; genus Nesogale; species Nesogale talazaci. The sequence continues at coordinate 183,819 of PVJH01001105.1, forward strand.
AGCTGGTTATCCCAGCCTGCTGCTTGGGATCTGGTTGAAGGATAGTGAGATTCATATGGTACCCTGTCTCCAGGTGCTGGTAGATGAGCACACACTCAATTTTGGCCTTGAACTTCAGTCTCGCCCTTAAAGCTCACCTTGGTGAGGAGACTTTGTTCCTCACTCAAACCAACTTCAGCTTTTGGAACCGAGCCTTTGGTTTCACCAGGGCCCTCCCTGGAGTGCTCTTGCTCACCGACTGCATGTGGGTGGGTGGGTGGTTGACATGGTCCAGACTGGGAGGACTTGGATCGATGGCTGGTTCTTGTTACATGATGGAGAGATGTGGTTTGGTGTTCATGTGTGTGGGATTTTTTTGTTAACTTCCCCCTCCGCTCCCTCCCCCCCCCCACCAGTTTGATTTTCCTTGGGGATTTGAGCTGCAGCCAGCTGTGCATGAAACCTGAATTTGGCAGTGGCACATTAATCACCTTGCTGAAGACCTGGCGCTGCTTGTTCATGAACATCCCCTCTAGCCTCTGACCTTTATGGTAGGTGGCAGGTTGGCATTTTAACTAGTACCTCTTTTACTCACTTTGGGGAAATGGTGCTGCTCTATAAGGCATCACCCCTACCTTTAGGAATAACTCCTTTCTGGGAGGGGTGCCTTGTCTTAGGATGCAAATTATTAGATTCTTAGTTGGAGCTCACCCACCCTCTTCTAGAGAGGGAATTAAAGTAGTTATCCAACAGTTAATAAAAAAAAAAAACACCCAATACCCTTACATTCACAGTGGCCATTTCTTCCCATCTAGAGCTCTGTGCTAGGGAGAAGTCTATGGGTCGTTTCTGTTGAGAGAATTTCAAATTCCCAAGGTTAGATTCCCATCTTTAGTCTGGCAGAGACCAAAATGTCACAGACGCCATTGGAGTATATTCCAGTTCAACCAATTAAATCCAGGGGACCAAGGGAGATACATAGGAGGGGAATTCAAAACTAAATCGAACCCAAAACCCCCGTCAGGTTTGCGGAATTATGTATTATGGCTTGTAAGGTGAGGATCAGGAAAGAAAAGGGTCATTTTGTGAGTTCAAGTGCCCGAATCTTGTTTGCCGATCACGTTTTAAAGGCGTAGCTTGTGAGATGAAGACAGTGCTTGGGGATTTGCCTGGACTCGTGAGAGTTGGTACAAATCGCCCTGCATGTTTGTGAAAGAAGGTGAGAAGACCATCCACTAAAGAGGAAGTCGCTAAAATAAGGATCTGTGGGCCTTAAAAATTATTTTATAATTTATCTTTTCTTTTCGTAGTGTTTAAAATTGTATTTAATTTTCTGAAGCAACGATTGATTTTCAAATTATTTCAGATGAAAAGATCCCCATTAGAACCCATCGGAAACGTTTCCCTCATTCTCTATTTGCTTCTAGTTCTTAGCAGTGCCTAAGACGCCTGAGAGGTCCTCTTTGTCAATGGTCACTGACCTTCTTTCTTGATGCCAATGAAATCACTTGTCAATGCAAAATGTGTTAGAGGTTGATATGAAATAAAGCTTTGTTTGAGAAATAAAATGTTATAAAAAAAACCCAAACCAAACTGTCAGTTATGCTTATTTCCTTTTATTTCTCCTCAACTGGCAAAATCTTGCTAGATTAGTCACATATGCTGAATGGTAGGGGGCAATTGTCAGCATGATCGACATTGGGTACTTCTCTGAAACACTCTCATTTCTCTGGGGTGAAAGTGAGACTGCATACATGGAGGCCCCATAGTTCTTTCCAACATCTAGAATCAACTCCACTAATTTCTAGGTTCTCCACTAATTTCAACTCATCTGCCCCTCAGGGTGTAACCCTTCGTCTGATACTTAATTAATGGCAGGCATTAGAATCTCTCCTCTACTTAACTGGTCCCTTGCCTGATATAGTAATGATAGCTAGCTTTACTTCAACTTGACCCTAAATCTATTCCAATACCGGAACAGAATAACTCCCACCATGTTGTATACCTCACTGCCACGGAGTAAATGCTGATTCAGAGGAACTTTTTGGAATAAATCACCCCAAGGGTTCAAGGGAGATTATCCCCCCCCCTCCCAATTTGTGGCTCACCAGGAGGCCAAGACTTCTTCAAACCTGTTGGAGAGATCGGATCACTTCACTCCTTGGGCAATGCAGGTTGCTACTGGGAACAGTGACCCACTTTCTTTTGTGATTCCTTTGATCCGATCGTGTCCCCACCAACCCCCCATCTCCATTGTTTATTCTCCAACCCCCTATTGTGTGGGTGGAAAAAAAGCCAGAGGTGCTGCATGATGATGACTTCCGGCAAGCTTTCTAAGCCCTCATTTCTCTGCCCTCATGCTGACTCAGCCTCACTCCTGCCCTGACCACTCTGCTGAATGTGACTCTTCTGATGATTTAGAAATGTTCACTTGGTGTCAAATCTTGCAGTTTCGTCTTCAACTTCTCTGTTGCTTACACATTTTAGATGGAGGATGAGGGTTCCCTGGAGTTCTGTAGACATGGGGGTCCTTTCAGATGACTTCCTGGTGGCATTTATTTAGTAACAGTTTCTCCCTAAACCTTGACTTGCCAGCTCACCCCCTCAATGGCATGTCTTCATTTTGGCATCATCAAATGTCTGCATCAGCCTTGTTAGAGTTCTCGTTGACCACCTTCAGTTGACTACAGTCAAGTACTATATTGACTAGACTTTGGATCTAGAGCTGGTCATGAATATGAGAGTGACTTTTGACTCCCCTTATGAAAATGGGGATCAGTCAAAGAGCAATGTGGTGACCTCATGCCTGTGATCCAGCTCCAAGGTCCGTTTCCTCATTTGTATACCACAAACCATTTGAAGTGTTCATTGGCTCTAGCTTCCTAGTGGGCCCTTCAGCTCTTGGCCAAGCTAGATAACCAGGCTAGCCACTTGCCTTCATCTTTCCTGTCTTATTCAAAGACTTTCAAAGACACATTTGTACCTCTCCCATACATCAAAACCTGCTGGAGACAACCTTGTGCAAGATTTTATGTCAGACTGAACACACTGACTGTAGTTGTTCACAGCTATCCTTCATCTACCTTCTCAGTCTCCAAACAATTTCTGCCAAACTATTCCCACTTCTCAAGCCTGCAGTCATGTCGATGCATCCCCACCCACAGCTAGCATCTACCTGGGTAAAAGGTCACCCTTTTGCCCTCTGTCTTCCCAGGCCCCTGCCACCTCCCTCTTCCTGTCCTTTGTGCCCAGACTGGGATGCACCAGCCTTTTTTTCTTCTCAGTTGTGAACATTTGTGTATGTGTCCTTTCTCCATCTGCCTCCCACAGGACTGCTCAAGAGCTGGTGTTGCAAGTGTTGAACTCCGTGCTTTCTCGTGTCCCTGGCAGACTTGGACTCAGTTCATCAACAACTCGGGGCTGTGTTCTGGATATTTACCTAGAGATGTTGTAAAGGGATGTGGTAACACCTCACTCCGGTGCCTGAAAAACATGTTCATCTGAGGCATGGTGCAGATCAATTGACCCGCAGAGCAAATTGTGTGGGAAGTGGCGCTCACTGCCCTGGGATGAGGCGTTGTGTTATGGACACCAGCCCATCACAAGCTCTTATCCTTCTGAAACAAGGTTGATGGGAAGATCGCCAAGACCTCCCCAACAGCTTTGCCCTCCTGATGTGTGAGCAGGACTTCCCGTATTCCTGCCTCCTGTGGATTCCTGAGCATGGAGTGCCGCTTAGGCTGCCACCCAGTGTTTCTGAAATCCCCAAAGTCCGTTTTAAAACTACAGAGAGGACATGGGCACGGTGCATCCCTGGCTGTAATTTGCTGACTGCTTTAAAGGAAACTGAGGGGTTTGTCAGGCCACCCCTGGGAAGAAACAAGGGCACTTCACGAAGATGCTATCTGCTGCATCACCCTGTGCATGCCGCCTCTCGGATGCCTCCTGCCTGCACACCTTATGGCAGATGGTGTGGACAGCAGATCAAGGGTTGAGCCCATACTGGGATGGAGTAAGCTGGAAAACAGGGTGGTGCACACCTTATCCATGCCCCCTCCCCTTATAAGCTGAGGGCGTATTGGTAAGTTCAGATGACTTCCCCTGCCCCAGGTGACAGCAGAGCCAGGACAAAAGTGCTTCCTGGTACTTCTAGGACTGAATGTTACCTTGAAATAATGCATTGCCCTGGCAGCAGAGGAACTACCGTATGTCTTTCAGGCTCTTGACTAAGGCAGCAAAAATCCCAACCAGTCCGTGTCTCGAGGCTGGATTTCATACCACTCCTTTACTTATGGTTCAGAGTGATCCACGCCAAGTGCTCCTGCTTGGGCCTGGACTAGATGAGAGGATCCTTGAAGTTCAGGCTTTTTTTTTAAAGTAGATTGTATTCAGGTGCCTTTTACTGCAGTTTGTTTCAAAAGATACTACGGGAAGATATGAAATGCTTTCTCCCACCTACCTGGGAAAGAAGTAGCTGAGGGGTAGTGGTGTGTGTGTGTGTGTGTGTGTGTGTGTGTGTGTGTGTGTGTGTGTAAAGAGGGGGGTGAAATGGGGGGAGGGAGACGGGCAACCTGACAGTGATTTTAACCTGACTCTTAAATTTCTATCCATTCCGCCAGTAGGGCTAGTGTATTACCCTTCGCTCAAGGAGTCTGTTGGAAACAAAGGCAGGAGCAAGTGGGTTGACCATTTCCAAGCACATATTCTGTTCTGTTACCTTGTGGTCAGCACGTAGACAGGAGTGCTGCCGTATTACCGGACAGGAGCCAGGGTTTCAGCGCTGCTCAGCAGCCCAAAGTTGCAAGACTAGGCGGCAGCGCCTGCTTACGAAGTACCCAAAGGTCTAACTCCAAGACCCTATCCTTTCCTCTGGAGAATCATCCTGAAGGTGCTCTGTAAAGCAGCAAGTGCCAGGCACATGTTAATAACGTCTGTGCCTGCCCCCTTGAGTGGGCCTAAGAGGTGTTGAGTTGCCTGGTAATGGATCCCCTTCCATTGCCACAGGAACGGAATGTGCGGTGAAGGCCAGCAGCTTTTCTCAGACAACCTTCCCTTTGTGACTCAGGTGTGGGGGGACCTCCTGTGAGCTTGCTAACATGCCTGGGGACTCCGCCTCCAGTGCCAGGCCCTGTGCTTTGTTGCTGGTGGCCAGTCTCACCGCTCACCACAGGGTGAGCAGTTCAAACCTATCAACCACTCCTCTGGAGAGAGATGGGGCTTTTATGCCCACCCAGATGCAGAATCCGGCAGTGGGGTTGTGTTTGCCTTTTAATGTGAAGCATCAGCATTGAATCTTCTAATGACTCTGGGATAGGTGTTTACATTGACCATCAAAGTGAACAACATGGGACACCTCTGCTGAGTGGCAGAGCCCAGTCCTGGCTTGGGGGGTGGGGGGGTGGGGGGCAAACTTTTCATCACTCTCTTGTGGACCACAGGGTGGCATGTAGCAGAGGCACCTGTCCCCCACCACGGTGCATTCCAGCTCTGAGAGACCCTCTAGAATCACCCCCCAGGGTTTCCAAGGCTGTAATCTTGACTGAGACAGACTGCCAAATCTTTCTCCCGTACAGCTGCTGGTGGGAACCACCAAGTGCCTAACCACGGAGCCACCAGGACTCCTTGAAAGAGGCTCTTGGGAACCAATACCCCGCCTTTCCCCTGCCAGGAGCCTTTGCAGAGAAAGGCACACGCCTCCCAAGCCTGTTGTTAGAAAACAGTGCTTGTTAAACAGATGAGCTGAAAACACAAATCAAGCCTGTTGATTAAGTAGGATGCCTATAATTGGATTGTGTCTGGCAAGAAGTTGGACGGCGCAATTGACACTGAAACAGCATCCTTCCTTTCTCTTCAACAAGAGGCCACTTCTTCAATGCCTGCAGGCTGGCGGGAGGCTGAGGTCCGAAGGAGGCTTGTGCTCAAGTCAGGAAACCAGCTCGCCCACAGCTATGGAACAATGAAACCGAGAAGGGAGGGGACGCCGAAAACTAATAGCAAAACCTGAAGCGGTTCCTGGAGTCAAACACCTGCAGGTTTTTATGCACTAAATATAGTGGAAGTTGGGCCATCTTATCCTTAAGTAAACACTACAGCTAGGCTGCCTTTTATGAAAAGGATCTTTACATTGGCTGGCCAACCTCGGGAGGCTGGGAGGGGCAGTCTTTGGGCAGCTCCGAATGGCCTGCTGGCAGCCTCCTGTTCCCCAAGCACCCCCTGCTCTCTCAGGGTCCTATTCAAAATGCCCCTCTGGGGTTTGTGCCTGATTGTCCTTATGTGCTCCTCACCCATCCACCCCCCCTCAGCAGGAGGGATCAGTTTCCTTGGACTTCCCACGATTTGAAAGTACACGGGAAGAGTGCCCCCCCTCCCGCCCCTCCTCCTCACTCTCTCCAGCAGCAGAGCCAGGTTTTCAGCAGGCATATTTTCCACCCTGCTCTAGGTATTACTGAAAAGAAAATGATTCTCTCTGCGACTCTGCCTTTGGTCTGTTGGCTGCTGCCGAATGGAGCACAGCCTGATTTCAGGGGCATGAGAAACTGGAGGTTGTGGCTGCAGGGCTCTGCGGAGGCGCCCTGGGTGCTGCTATGAACACCTTCTCGTCTGAGTGCGCCCTGTGCAGGGGAAGCCAAGGGGAGAGCTCATTTCAGAGGCAGAGGAACAGCAACTTGGGAGCCCAGGGGGCAGGCCCAGCAAGTGTCCTCTGACTCCCCGAGGGGCCTTGGAACCCGCCGGAGCCCAGCTCTGTCTCCTTGCTCTGATGCACCGATGAGGACGAGGAGACCGGCCGTGAGCGTGCACCTGCGGGAAAACAAGCTCTCCTACCCAAGACCCCAGCCCATCCCCGGTGCTCAGCGATGGCGTCTCTTACTGGCTCTCCTCATCTTTGCAGGAGTTTACAACCCGCCTGGGAAAAGGAATCTTCCAAAGTTGGATTGAAAACACTCATGTCTCCAGACATTCGGAGGGGGACAGATAGTTAAGACACTGGGCTGCTAGCTGGGAGTTGGAGGTTCGAGCCCACCTGGCAGTAGCTCCGAAGAAAGGCCTGGGCTTTTTTGACAGATCCGGCACTGAAAGCCCCGTGGAGCCCGGTTGTGTTGGGACTCGGGTCACCATGCGCCCACGTCTGTGCCAACCAATTGGTCCTTTAATGTCAGCGTGTGGCAGATTCTTCAGCAGTGTTGGCCATCGGGGGATCATAAGCATCCGAAACCGAGACCACGCCCACAGCCACCAAGCCCATTCCGACACAGTGACCCTGTAGGACAGGATAGAATGACCACCCCCCCCCCCCTCCCCAGGGTTTCACTCTTTACAGGAGTAGAAAAGCTTGTTTTTCCTTCAGAGGAGCAAACCTTGCAGTTAGCAGGCCAGCATGTAACCACTCAGCCATGCAGGCTCCACAATCGCTGATGCTTGTAAACACCCTCCCCCCTCCACTTAGCAGAAGAGAAACTGAAGCGCAGAGAGGTTTCGCAGCTTGCCGTAGCCCACGCAGCTGCAGAGTGCAGATCCGCCTGGGCTGTGCAGTTGTACCTTGGAGCCAAGGTGGTGTGGTTCATGCCCAGATGGCATGCGCTGTGCCCAACTGCTGGCTTGGGAGTCCAGGGCAGTGTCCAGTGCTTGGTCTTGGCAGACAGCCCTATTGCCCATTGGCCTCTGGGTTGCAATATCATCATAATTCCCACTAGACAGCCAATTCGCCTGGTGCCCGCAGGAGGGGTTGCCAACTCAAGCAGTTCCCCAGAACTCGGGCCTGGCTCCCCTGACCCCTGGGCTGGGGGGAAGCTGAGCATGAAAGGCGCGGTTCAGGGTGACTACAGGGAAACGCTCTTGATGACAAAGTCGTTTTGTTCTTTCACTGAGCGGCTTCCCTGGAGCAGGAATTCGGGTATACAGGCTGCAGAAGCCCAGAGCCTCTTGCTCCAGTGTGGTTGGCTCTTGTAAATGTGTGACTGGCTGGTTTTGCTAGGATGTGCATATTTTTTCATAATGGTCCTGGCCAACAAAGAAGGACTTTGCAACCAAGGGGCTCTTTCCTCCCTGCAAACTGCTGTTTCTGAGCTTCCCCTACAGCCGGAGTCCCAGAGTCAACCCCCACCCCCCGCCCTCAGGACCTGTTTCTCCCAACCCAGGACTGATTATTTCTCTCTCTCTCTCTCTCTCTCTCTCTCTCTCTCCCTGTGTGTGTGTGTGTGTCTCTTCTCTCCCTCTCCCCTCTCTCTTCTCCCTCCTCAACCCGTGGGAAGGGCAGGTCAGGAACCAAGCTGTGGTGGCCCAGCTGTGTGAAATCAATGTGGGCCAGCTTCTGACCCAACCAGGTGGAAAGCAGGAGATAAAGCCCTTGCCGGGGATGTTGTGTCATTGTGAGGGTTTTCCTACATCAGGAACTCTTTCATTTTCTACAAGTGTCTCTCCCACAGTTCCTTGCTCTCTGCCTTCACAGTGTGAAAGTAGCCACGAGCTCACAGCCACCCTAGAAAGTTTCCCAGGCTGGGCATCTTTAGAGGAGCAGACAGCCTCCTTTTTCTCCTATGGAGAGACTGGTAGCTTTGACTCACTGACCTTGTGGTCAGCAGCCCAAATGCCTTCGCTACTGGGCCACCAGAAGTCCTTTGAAAGCGGTCATAGACAGCACACAAATGAATGGGTAGAATTTTCTGTTTGGAGGTGGCGTGGGACTTTCATTTGACTTTCATGTGCCATGACTATTATCCTTACTTCGATTTTTTTCCTCCAACCATTTGGCATATGCGATCTTTTCTTAACATCTGCAGCCTGCTGGCTGTCCTATAGCACTCTCTGTTCTGGGTGATGGGCTGCTCCTCTGCCCCTACGGAGTATCATGTGCTTCAACAAGGTGGGCATGCTGTGACCTGTGTAGTCCCTGACTCCTGGCTGCCTCCACTGCCGCAGGGTCCTGCTGCGCTGCCTATTGCTCCTGTATGCATGAGCTGCTTCCACCCTGCCTCTGATCTTGGTCCAGAGGTCCCAGCCGTGAGGGTGTCACTACCCTCTGGCCCCTGATGGTTTTCCTTGTCCATCCTCCTGTCACCCAGCTGGAGCAGCCTCTCTCCCAGGATCACCCTTCCTCCTTGTCCCCACAGGGGAGGGACACTCTCCTTGGTTCCCTGTGTTGTTAGCTGCTATGGAATCTGCCCCGACTCATGATGGCCCCATGCTGTGATCCAACCCTAAGTCAGGGCTGTCAAATTGCTCCCATAGGACAGAGTAGCACTTCTCTTCAGGGGCTCCAAAGTTGTAGATCTCTCCAGAAGACCACCTCATCTTCTTCCTGCAGAGTGGCTGCGGCTTTCAAATGGCTGCCCTTTCAGCAACCGGCCTGCTGCTTAACCCACTGCGATACGGGCACGGGTGTTTGTGATCCACGGGGTGTTCATTGGATGGTTTCCAGAAGCGATCCCTGGACTGCTCTTCCTCGTCTGCCCCACTGACCCCTGCTTAGCCTCACAGTCTCATCTAAGCTTCTTCTGATGGGGGTGGCTGTGCACAAGGTGCCTTGGTCCAGAATGGAACCCTGGTCTCCCACATGGAAAGCTAGAATTCTGGCACTGAACGAACCACTGCTTCCTCCTTGGTTTTTCACAGAGCCCCGCAATGTGACCACCCCTGCTAAGCAAACATTTCCTGCTCTCTCATCTCTTCTCAAAGAACTTGGCCCAATTTCCTTGGTACTTGCAAGGTGCGCAAAAGATACCCTGCCTTCCCACAATCCCCCAGGAGCCTAAGGCAAGGCCTTGCACTGTGAACCTTAGATGAGTGTTCTTGTCAACCATTGGCTTGGCAAGGAGGGGGAAGTGTGCAGGTAGCCAGGTGGCTGATTCTCAGACCTTAGGGACCTGTGCTGGTGCACCTGGGTCTGTGTGAAAGCAGGCCACCCGAGGGGCAGAGAAACTGTTGTCTCACATACAGAACACTCACGAAAGACGGAGGTTGCAACGCGAAATCCTAGGGTGGAGTTCCCTGTGAGCCTAAGGAGGGTTGGGAGGAGGGTGTCTCCAGGGAAATCAGGGTGCTATGCAGACTGCGCAGGTGTTCAAGGGACATGATGAAGGAGAAAGTCCGGTGCAGGAGGTTCAACTCTGCCAAGAATCATGTCAAGCACACTTAAGCTGTGAAGGAAGGGGTCTGAAAATGATTTAGCTACACGCAGAGAGAGTGAAGAGCAATGGGCTATGGGGGCAAGTTCAAGTGCATGTCTCTCCTTGGCGTCTGTCGATCCTGCTCAAGTGGGAGGGTCGGTGAGGGTGGAGTGTGGTGAGTGCTGTGGAAGTGAACAGGCTGTGCACACCCAGTCCCTAACTCTCTGAGCTCTGCTAAGTTACATAGCACTTCTGTTTCATCCATCATAAGCACAGATATCCTGAATTGCTATGGTGAGCATACGGGTCAAAGGAGACAGAGTTAATAAAGACCCAGTAGATGGCCAAGTAAATGACAATACCAAGTGGCTTTGAAAAGTTCATGGAAAAATGGAATTGACTTTCTTCATGAACCTCTTGAAGCCCCCTCCTGTGTCGTTGTTGTTGTTGGTTTAGGTGCCGTAGAGTTGGTTCCTAATCATAGCCACCCTATGGACCCCAGAAGGAAACAGGTGCCCAGTCCTGTGCCGTCCTTCAAGTCCTTGCTGTGTTTGAGCCGATTGTTACAGCCCCTTGTCAATCCATCTCCTTGACCATCTTCCTCTTTTGTACCGACTGTGCACTCTACCAAGTGTGATGTCCTTTTAGAAGGATTGACCTCTCCTGAAAATGCACTCAAAATGTGTGAGGCAATGTCTTCGAAGCTTGCTTCTAAGCAGCATTCTGGGTGTACTTCTCCAAAGATGGTGTCTGTTCTTTCATCTGGCAGACCACGGCACTTTCTGTCTCCTTTGCCAGCACCATAGTTCAAGTGTATCAACTCATCTTCAGTCTTCCTTCTTCGTTATCCTACTTTCACATGTGCATTCATGTCTCTCTCTCTCTCTCTCTCTCTCTCTCTCTCTCGTGTGTGTGTGTGTGTGTGTGTGTGTGTATGTGTGTGTGAAAAGAGACTGGTTCCTTTGTAAAGTGCTGGTCTTCATTTTTGTGTTCTGGGCCATCTGATTAAAATGGTGCTAGTTATAATCTCAGGCTCCCAGGATCCCACACCAATATTCCGCTTCAGTAGGTCTGGGATATTACTATTCTTGATTGGCACAATCTGACCATCTTCCTATGGGATAATGACTGAAAGGTTGTTGATTTAAAGGGATGCTTGGGGGCTTGTTGAAAGACCATTTTTCTCTTTCCTTACACGAGAATGAAGAAAGACAGGTTTTGTTGACTGAAATTTTAATTTTTGCTTAGTTTGCTTTTTACATAAAGCAACCCATTTATTACAGGTCAGAGATGTTTCAAATGGTGGAGCTTCTACTGGTCTTTCAATTCCTCCATTCTTCTGATGTGAACTTAACTGCCACTGAAGAGGAGATGGTGTGGGTCCACCCCCCCAACCCCCACCCAGCTCCTGTTCTCAGGCAGGCACTGTAGGGTCAGATCCCGACTGCCCATCTCTATATTTTGGTTTTGCTCCAGAAGAAGCAAGTGCACTGGGCATGTCAGCCGATTCCAATTTCCTTCACCATTTTCCTGAGGGAAGTGCTCTACTAGGTCCCCTACGTACCCCAGAGTCTGCCTTCTTGGTATGTGTGGACATCTTGCTGCTAGATGACTATTGTGAAAGTATTGTGTTTTTACTTCAGGTGTTGGAAAAACCAGGCCCAAAATCCATTGTGCCAGGGTTCCTCAGGGCGGAAGTATGGTCTGAATGGTAATAAAATCAAGGGGTCTGTGGTATGTAGACTCTGTCATAACCTGAAGCGGAGTTTAAGGATCGATGTCCACCAAGAGCTTTTCCCATCTCATACTAAAATCTACACTTAAAAAGATTTGCCTCTAGAAAGAGGACCTTCTGTTGGAAGGGTGACTAAACAGCTCATTGCTGACATTCCAGAGTGTTTATTTGAATGGCTTTATCCTATCCACTGCCATCTCCCAGCCCTTAAACAAACAAACAAACAAACAAACAAACAAACAAACAGCATCAACAACCCAGTTGTGGTCCTGCTAACTCCGACTCACAATCAAGTGTGTCTATGCTGTGCTCTGGGAGGGTCTTCAAGGGCTCATTTTTCAGAAGAGATGTTTCCAAGCCTTTCTTCTGAAGCAGCTCTGAGTGGGCCTGAACCTCCACCCTTCCTGTGAGCCCCCCAGCATGCTTGACTGTGCCACTCCAGACTCCCCTGCTCCCCAGGAAGGAGCTTTTCCTTGACAGGCCTGCCCACCAGCATGGACACCATCAATCTCCTCCGTTGAACCCCGAGGCCAGCTAAGAAAAGCCGGTTTCTTTCAAAAAGGACATCTTACTAAATGTCAAAGGTAAACACAGAAACAGAAATCCAGGAAGGACAAGAAATATAAACACAAGATGACTGACAGAACACATTTAGGCTCCAGGGCATGTTGCCCTGGTTGGGACCCTGTGCTCCAGCCCCAAGGTCCTCCTCCCTTGCTAACCAGCATCTCCCACTCCAGGACCAGATCCGTTAGCTTTCCTGGGTTCCGACCACTGCGCTTAGGGACAGCATCTCTGCTGCTTATGCTCCAAGAATTTCCCTTTTTTTTTTCTTCCTGACAGTGGCCACTGTATAGAAGAGCCACATCTTGACTCTTGGTGCTCACTTTGCATTACTCAGCCACCACGCTCATCAAGTCAGGGACAGGGCATGCCCAGTGACAGATACACCCCTCCCTCCCAAGTCCCTGTGGTTGTTCAGTGTCATCAAGTTGATTTTCAATTTATATACAACCCCACGGCAGAAGAAGATATTTCAGGTTTGGCTGGGCTGTGTCGTTTACAAGAAGCTGAATACCAGGTCTGATTCCTGCAGAGTTAGTGAGTACGTTCTAATTACCCATCTTTTGATTAGCAGCTGAGTGCTTAACAATTGTACCACCACCCCTCCTTTGAACATCCTACCTCTTTTCTTTGAGCATGAAGCCCTTTGCTAGTCAATTCCCCTACTTTCCCTAGACACTTCTTCCAGTTTTTATTGCCTATAGGACAGGGTTCTCTCCAACAACTTAAACCCAAACCCATTGGCACTAAGGTGATTCTGACTCATTGGGGTCCTGTACCATTGGCCTCAAATCACCTTCCAAGTCCACCTCCCATTTCTCCCATGACCTCAGCTTCCAGGGTGGTGAGAAGGGGAAACAGAGTAATGGGGCACTTATTTGATCTGGAAGAGCAATACCCTGTTTCACTCAAGGTGGGAGCTAGTGTGGTGGGACATTGACCTGGTGGCAAGGGACCATGTCCTAGTCTGATGTTTGCAGCCAGGTAGCCTCAAAAGCACTAGTCTGGCTGAGCCTCAGTTTCCTCATCTGTAAAATGTATGAGTTGAATTAGCTCATCTCTTGAGACCTTACCTACAGCTCCAGCTGAGCCCAATGCTACAACGACTTTTGTGATTCAGGACCTTCGAAGGGCCCAGTTGGCTTGGGGAAACCAGGTTCCTTGCACAACCTGTGTGGATGTAGAGATCAAGGGTATAACTGAGTCTTTGGCTGAGCTCAGTCTTTTTGACAGGAAGACCTGGGTCCACTCCATTCAGTAAGCACATGAAGAGGGTTTACCATATGCCAGACCCTGTGCTGGGCTCTGACGGTTCAAGGCTGATGACAAGCAGTCCCTGCTGATAAGTTATGTAGTTCATGGACTCCTGACAAATGTGATAGAAAACTACACACATACCCAGCTGTGGATCAGTATTGTAGTGGAGGCATACAATGCCATGGACTCTTTGGAACTAGATTGATGGAGAAAGACCTTTATATTTTGAAGCTGGACCTGGAAGAACAAGTTCAACGAGGTGCATGCACCAGGGGAGCTACTGAAGCTTTAGAGTAGGAGAGTGACACATCCGATTCTGGTTTTAGAGAGAGCATGGAGGTGAGTGGGGTGTGTGACAGAGCAGAGGTAAGAGTGGGGACAGGGAAACCAGAGTGGAGCATGCAACACTGAGGGAGAGTGCAGACCCTATACCCATACCCTCTTTCTCAATCCTACATCAAGCAAAATCAGCCACGTGATGAAAGTTGAAGAAAGTGTCTAATTAACTATTACTTAAGAAGGCTGTATTAGTCTGAAACAAATTCATAAGTTAGAAGCAAATTGTTAGTTAGAAACAAATTCATAAAAATGCATATGTGTATAAGAAAGAGTTTATATACAAGAGCAAGTGAACATTAAGAAAACATCTGAACCCAATCCAAACCAAGGCCATATGTCTGGTATTCACTCATATGTCCGATACCAATCTATAAAGTCCTCTTCAGACTCATGAAGCACATGCAGTGATACCAGGACAATCACAGGCCAGTAGGTGCAGGGTCTTGTGTATCCAGTGGTGGTAGAAGCATCTCAGCGCTGGCAGGGGTCTCTCCATGGTTCCTCCAGTCTCCAGGGCTCAGGGGCTGTCAGCATGCTGCCATGTGTCTTGTCAGCTGCAATGTCTCCCAGGAAGTGAGTCGTGAGTCTCCTACCTTCAGAGGGGAAATACCACTGGATTTCCCAGAATTCTCAGAGGAGAAGGCCATGCCCACACAGAGGTCTCATTGGCAATCTCTAGATTGACAGGCTCGACTCTACCCCTCCACTCTTAATCCTCAAATTGACACCAGATTAGATGACTGCCTCGGTGCCTTTTGAGATTATGATGAGGAGCACTTTTTGGTGGAGGATTCTATCTCATTCATTATAAGACATTTAGCACCTTGGTCCTTGGGACACTGGATGGCCTTCCCTGGTCTTTGTGGCAACCAAAAGCTTCCTCTATGGTTCCAAATTCCCCGCTCATGAGCGGAGGGGGTCAGGGTTTGGTCGATTGCTGTTTATACCTCCACACACTTAGTCATGTCCCCTAGGCAGCTGCTGTATGCAGAGGCCTGCCTTATCTCTATCCCTTGGGAAACCAGTGCTCAGTGACATGTCACCCATTGTCTTTCTCCCCACCTCAACTTACGTTAGGGTACATTGAGCAGATAGTGTGCCTGCCCTTTCACCTTGTATACATGTCTGAAACAAGTCGCCCTCTCTTTCCTACCCACCCCGCTCTTTTAGAATGGGTGCCTCCAATTTCTAGGCCTTGCGGAGACGCTGAGGTTCATCTTGGCTGGGTTCCTGTTTGTTTTTCTTGCTTTCTACCTTTGACCTCAACTCTCTCAAGTCTGTTACGTATGTTCCCACGCATCCAATTGCGTTATAACTTTCAAAATTGTGTAGTTGACTTTCACTAGCTGCCATTGCCACGTTACCTAGGATTTAAAAGATAAAACACAGGCTGAGCCCGGGTGCTGTAGGGGTGGTGTGCGGGACTGTGGCCCACAGGGTTGAGGGTTCAAATCCAGCAGCAGCTCTCCAAGAGCAATACTGGGCCTCCTACTCCCACCAGGGCAGTGATGCCACAAAAAAAAAATAAAATAGAATAAAAATAAATAAACCCTGAGAAAAATAAAACCCAAACTTTTTATTATTTTTCTGTCATTTCTATTGGGATTAAGGCGAAGAGAGAGAGAGAGAGAGAGAGAGAGAGAGAGAGAGAGATCACTTTCTCGGTGCTTATTCTCTTGCACTTATTTATTATTTTATTATTATTGTTGTTGGCATCTTCACAAACTCTTTTGAAGAGATTTAAATAATAAGGAAGAGTACTCACTTATCTATGTAATTATCACTTGAAGTTCTTCATTCCTTTGTGTAGAAAACATTTTCCATCTGGTGTCATTTTTCTCTTGCCTGAAGAACATTCTTTCAGCACTTCTTGAGGTGAAGATTTTCAGGTTGTAAATTCTTTTAGCGTTGGTGTGTGTTTAAAGTCTTTATTTTGTTTTTATATGTGAAAGTTATTTTCAATGGGTATAGAAATATAGGCTGACAGTCCCTCCCCGCCCCCCACTTTCTATACTTTCTGGATGTTGTTCTATATCTTCTAGTTTGCAGTACTTCCTATTAGAGAGAGAATACCACCTTTATTTTTGTTCATCTGCATAAGTTGTATTCTGCTTGCTTTTTAGAGGCTCTTTCTATCATTGACTTTGCGCAGCTTGATTACTATTGGTTGGTATACTTTTCTTCATGTTGCTTCTGGTTGAGATTCTTGGAGCTCCTTGGACCAGGACAGTTATTGGCCCTTGACTTTTCAGATACTTTTCACTACCCATCTATCTTTTCTTTCAGGGTTTCACGTATATTTGAAAGTTGTCTCACAGCTCCTTAGTGCTCTGTTCACTTTTTTCAATATATTTTCCAGTGTTTCACTTTGGCTAGTTGATTACTCTATGTTATTAAAGTTCACTAATACTTGTTGCAACACCTAATGTACTACATATCCCATCTGAGATATTTTTCATTACATGCATTTTATTGGTTTATTTCTAGAAGTTCAATTTGGATTTTTTTGGTCTTTTAGTTCGCTACTTCCACCACACAGGTAGCATGAAGCTTACCAAGCATGTAAGAATTATCCTATCGCCTACCTCCACCACTTGTCTGTCAGTTTGTCGTACTGGTGGCTTATGTGCTGCTATGATGTTAGAAACCGTGTCACTGATATTTCTAAGTCAGTAGGGTCACCCACAGTGAACAAGTTTCATCAGAACTTCCAGACGAAGAACAGACTACAAAAAAAGGAATACACTGTCCATTCCTGAGGAATTAGTCACTGCAAACCATCAGGATAGCACTAAAATGTCAGTTACTGGAAACTTCATGACTAGCAGCAGAATACTGCCAGAAACAGAGACAGAGACAGAGACAGAATACTGACAGAGACAGTGCCAGAAGAGGAGGCTCTCAGGTCAGACGATGTGACAATGGAAGAGCAGCTATAATGACATCGATGGAGTAAAGCCTGTGAGAATAAAACCTTTGGGACATTTATTTGCTGATGAAGCAAACTCTATGAATAAACAGTTACAGATATCTACTAATAATTGGAGTTTGGAATGCACAAAGTCATCAAAAATGACATGGAACACATAGATTGGTATCATAGGCATTCATGAACTGAAATGGACTGTCATTAGAAATATTTAATCAGATAGTCATATGATTTATTATGCCAGGAATAACAAATTCAGGGGGAATGGTATCACCTTCATTGCCAAAAAGAACATTTCAAGATCTATCTTGACCAACCACCCCCAAAAAAACAAAAGATATGTCTTGAAGTACAATGCAGTCTGTAATAGGGAAATATTTATCTACAGGCAAGGAAATCCAGTCAATACAGCTATTATTCAGATTTAGGCATCAACCACTTAAGTTAGTGCTAAAGAAATTGAAGAATTTTACCAGTGTATTCTGCCCATAATGGATAAAATATTCAATCAATATACATCTATAATTATTGATGCTGTAATGCAAAAGTTGAAAACAGAGGGACAATAGTTTGAAAATATGACCTTGGTGATAGAAATGAAGCACAATAGAATTTTTTAAGACCAATGATTTCTTCATCACTTTACCCCCCAACAACACAAAAGACAAGTAGACATGTTGTGTTAGTCTGGGTAGACTAGAGAAACAAATTCATAAACACACATATGGATATAAGGGAAAGGTTTATATACAAGAGGAATGGAACATGAGACATCATCCCAACCCAGTCCAGTTCAAAGTCATAAGTCCAATATTAGCCCATATGTCTGGTACCAGTCTGTAAAGTCTCCTTCCAACTCATGAAGTCACAGGACAGTGGGTGTAGAGTCCCGGCTCTGGCAGGGGTCCCCTTATGGCTCTCATTTTCAAGGATCAGGGTCAGTCAGTAGTATCCATTGGTGATAGAAATATCTCAGCACTGACACGGGTCTCTCTGTGGCTTTTCCAGCTTCAGAGGTCTGGTTCCATCAGGGCAAGGCCGTGGCTTCTCCTCTGGCTCTTCCAGTTCCTCAGACGCTGCTATCTTGTCTTGTCAGTCAAGCGACTCCCAACAACTGGGAAAAGTCTCTCATCTCCACAAGGGTAATACTGAGAGACTTCTCAGAAGTCTCAGGAGAAAGCCATGCCCACACAGAGGCCTCATTGGCTACTCAATGGCTATCTCCAGATTGATATCCCAATCATGAAATTGACATCGGATACATGACTACCACACATGTGAACTTCTCCATGTGGAATAAACAGAAATCAAATTGACTACAACTGTGGGAAGAAACTATGGAGAGGCTCAATATCAGCAGTGAAAATGAACCCAACGGTGACTGTGGAACAAACCATCGATTACTCATATGTGAGTTGAAGCTGAAGAAAATTAAAACAAGTCCATGACAGCTAATGACCTTGATTTATCCCACCTGACTTTTGAGGACATCTCAAGAATAGATTTGATGTATTGAGCTCTAATAATGGAAAATCTGATAAAACTGTGGGCTAACATCAAGAGAAAAATGAAAGTTGATGTCAAAGAGAGTGTGACATGTACTTTTAAATAGAGTAAGCCATAATCACAGCCATTGAGTCAATGCTGAGTCAGAGTCACCCTCTGTAAGTTTCTGAGGCTGTAAATGTTTATGGGAATAAAAGGCCCGATTTTTCTCCCGTGGAGCTGATGATGGTTTCCAACTGCAGCCTGAGGTGCAACCACTATACCACCAGGGCAAAGTAAATGGACTCTTAATTGTAGAATAGCTATGTATAGAAGAATCCATATTTGTACCCATTAAAAAGAAAAGGTGGCCCAACCAAATGCACAGATTATCCAACCACATCATCGATATCATAGGCAAGTAACACTTTTCTGAAGTTCCTCCAACAATAGTTGGAGCAGTCCATTGGCAATGACCTTCCAAAAATGCAGGCTAGATTCAGGAGAGTGCCTGGAGCAAGGCATATCATTGCTGGTGTCAGAGGGATCTTGACTGAAAGTAGAGATTCACACACAGATATTTACTTCTGTTTTATTGTCTACACATTAGACTGCGTAAACCATAACTGTGGATGACCTTGAGAAGAATAGGAATTCCAGAACATTTCACTAGACTCATGTGGGACCTATACATGCCTCAAGAAACAGCTGTGGGAACAGAACAATGGAATACTGCATGGTTTAAAATCAAGAATGGTATGAATCCAGGTTTTATCCTCTCACCATACTTGGTCAATTTGTATTATGGAAAAATAATCAAGGCAGTCGGATTATATGATGAAGAAAACAGTATCAGGATTAGAGGAAGGTTTATTAACAAACTGCAACCTGCAAGCGACGCCATTGCTTGCTGAGAATAAGGACTAGAAGCACTCGCTGATGAAGATGAAGGTTTGCAGCCTTCCCTGTGGATTACAGCAGCATATACAGAAAGCTGAATCCCTCGCAATTGACCCAGATGATGTCATCAGGATAAGTGGAGAAAAGCTTGAAGTTGCTGAAGGTTTCCTCTGGCTTGAACCCACAATCAGTGTTGATGGAAATACTGTCAAAAGAACAAGCGAAGCATTGCAATGGAAGAGCCACTTCACAAGACCTCGGTGAAGTGTTGAAAAGCGAGCATGTTACTTTGAGGACTAAGGTGCGTGTAACCCATGATATTTTTTTTTCTTTCAGACCATGATATTTTCAATCACCTCCTATGCATGTGACGTTAAACCACCAGCCGCTCCTCAGGGGAAAGATGAGATGTTCTACTCTCCTAAAGTGTTAGTGTCTGAAACCCACAAGGAGTTGCTTTACCCTGTACTGCAGGATCACCCTGAGTCAGAATTTACTCGATGGCAGAGAGGGGTTTGTGTGCATGCATGTGTGTGTGTGTGTGTGTGTGTGCACATGTTGAGCAAAAGACTTTTGAGAATTCTTCCTAATCTTCCACAAATGACAAGATTTTATGTTCTGACTCATGGGAATAGTGACACTTTTTAGCCCTAAGGAATACTGGGAATTAAATGATGCCTTGGGGTTAGCATTGGACTGCTACCTGAGAGATCATCAACTCTCAACCACCAGTCACTTGGCGAAAGAAAGATGAAGCTGTGTGCTTCCATCATGATGTACAGTCTGGAAATTTTAGGGAGCAGATCTATTAGGCCCTCCCGGGCCAGGATGTGTCAGAATAGAATTGATGACAGTGGGTTTGGTTTTTGATTTGACGTCCCCAGTCTCCAACAGTGTCCTCACATTCGTGTGCTGATCAATTCTCAGCTGAAGCTTGTGAGACATCCTCTACAAATCTCCAGAGCTTCCTCTCGGTGCACGCTCTCCTCCTTACATGCCCTGGCGTCTTCAGGCTCCCAGCTTCATCTTCTTGGCTCCACTCCTTCTGACTTCCCCCTCCCTGTCCTGCAGCCTGCTGATTCTCTCCAGGCAGGAATCCCAGGCACCAGAGGGTGAATTTTGTTTCCCATTTCTCAGGAGTCTCATCCATCTTTCATGGCCGGATGCCCATTGTCTTTCGCATATTGTGCATGGTTTTCAGGCCAGAGGATATAACATTGTCCATATTCCTTCACCTTGGCTGGGAGTAAAAGTCTGAAGATTTCATTTGAGTGGGAATCATTGATTAATGAAAAATAAACAAAAGCAAAACAAACTCATTGCCAGCTCGTCTAGTTTGAGTCATAATAAGCCTATGGGATCTGCCCCTGTGTGTTTCTGAGACTGTTAACTCTTGACAGGAGTAGAGAGTCTCATCTCTGTCCTGAGGAGCAACTGGTGGATTCCAATGCTGACCCGTGGTCAGAAGCCCTCTATGGAAACCACTGGACCACAAGGGCTCTCTGTCATGAAAGAAAAAGAAAGTGTCTGGAATAGATGGAATCCAAGAAGCTATGGCCATGCTAACAATAAAATCTTCCACTCTAGAGCGTGATCTGGGGCAGCCTGGAGGCCCATGTCCCCACTCAGGAACATGCGACACTCTCCCCAGGATTAAGGACCATGAACCAGCAGCAGAGGCTTTGTCTTTGGAGCATGAATCCAGAGAGAGAAATCAAACTCTTCGAGAGCGGGTTGGTTCATAAGAACTGTGCTGATTTTCTTATGAAAATGCTTTGACGTCACTATTTCTTGGTTTTCTGTTCCCTAACATGCTGTAAAGAGGGGGATTGCTAACTAGGATCTGTTTGGGCATTTTGAGAAAACCCAAGCGCCCTGGCTGACTCTGGGCCTTCTCTCGCTTATCTCCAGTGGCCTCATGGTGCTGCACTGCCGAGTTAGCCTTCAGGCTCAGGCTTGTTGGGTTCTGAGTGGCATGTTTTTGACATACCCAAAGATTAACCTTTGGGCAAGAGCCCTTTGAAATTTTCACCTTGTGGATAGATTTTTTTAAATTAAAAATTGCATGCTTTTCTGCCTTAGTGACAATAGGGACCAATCATAGTAATAATGTAGTCATCATAGCATTCATTGGTTCCATGTCAATAAGGGGGGTTGTACAATAATCGCCACGATCGATTTTAAAACTTGTTCTTTGTTCTGTATTAAGCATTAGCTTCCCATTTCCCCCAACCTCTCCTACCATACTTCTAAGAAATAATTCCTTAATCTATTTACTATTTCTGTAGATTTACTTAGCCTACTTTATACCAAAAAAGAAAAAAAACATTAAAAGCAAGCAAAATAGCAATAAGACAAAGTAAAACAGAAAACCCTCAAGTGAAAAGATAGCAAAAAATATTAAAAACTAGAACAAATTTTAAATGGGTCAAAGGGAGATCAAATGACAAAGGTTAAATGTTTACTCAAATGCATCTGGAATAATCCACGTCCCAATGGATTCTGCATGATGGCAAGGCTATTCATATTCCTGGGGAATTCACCACAGACTCAATCCACATGCATTCCCCCTTCACTTTTTTTTTTAAAACTAAAACAACTGTAAGATGAGTCCAAAAGGAGATCAAATGATAAAATATTACACTTTTCCCCAAAAATTTTATTGGGGGCTCTTACAGCTCTTATAACATTCAATGCATTCTTTGTATCAAGCACATTTGTACGCAGGTTGCCATATTAATTTCCAAATATTTTCTACTTGAACTCTTGCTATAAGCTCCTCTTTCCCTCTCTTTTTAATCACTCCATTGGGGGCCCACACAACTCCCTTCATGATCAATACACACATCAATTGTATGCATACCACGTTTGCACACCTGTTGCCATCATCACCCCCGAAACATCCTCCTTCCACTTAGGCCCCCAGTACATAGTTTCCTATATTTCCCCTTCTCCCCACTCCCCCATAAGCTCTTAATAATTTACACATTGCTATTACTTTTTCATATCGTGCTCAGTCCGCTGTGTCCCTTCACCCACTTCCCTGCTGTCTGTATTCCATAGAGATCATATGTAGATCCCTGCAATTGGTTACCACCTTCCACTCCATCCTCCCTCTGCCCCCCTGGTATCACCACACCCACCACTGGTCCTGAAGGGATCATCTGTCCTGAATTCTCCATGTTTCTGACTCCAGTGTACATCCCCTGATCTATCCCGGTTTGCATTTTAACCTAAATGACATTTTACTATGCCATAACTGACATTGCAAGGCTCTCTGTCTGACAGAAGGCTATTCACATCTTTCCAGTGTGGTCAGAAGGAGAGTCACCAGATGTTTAATCCACGTATGGACATTGCAAATAGGTTTTGGACTTCTGTTGTTTTCCACAGTCTTCCACAAACCAGGTGTTTACAATTTAAGCTCTGATATCATTCCCTCCTTCAGTTATGGATTTTGTTACTTATAATCCTTGGATCACATAGACCTGTATGCTTCTTCTGTGTGTACTTAATTGATGCCTTACTTAGATGGCTGCTTGTGTGAAGATAAGCTTTTAAGATGCCAGAAGCCTTTCCTCTGCCAGACAGGTACCATCTAGTTTCTTCACCACATTTTGCCATGTCTTCAGGGATCTACTCATGAGGGTTCTCCACCTTCCTAATGTTGCGACCCTTTCATACAGTTCCTCATGTTGTGGTGACCCCCCAACTATAAATTTATTTTCATTGCTACTTCATAGGTATAATTTTGCTACTGTTATGAACCAAGCGACCCCTGTTATGAATTGTTTGACTCCCAAAGAGGTCACAACCCATAGATCGAGAACCACTGCCTTCGAGACATCATTGCCATTTTATGTTAGAGAATATTATCAGTCACCCCTTACGGCGTCCCTGCCACTGCCATTGAGTCAATACTGACTCACAGTGAGCTGCTCAGCCCAGTGAGTGTCTGAGAGTGCAAATCTCTGCTGGAATAGAAAGCCTCATCTTTTCCCCTCAGATCTTGATGGTGGGTTCGAAATGTTGATCTTGCGGCTACCAGGCCAGTGTGTAACCACTACACACCGATAGTGCCATGAGTTTAGCCAATCGGTATATAATTGTGAAGAAACAGTTGAGAGAAGGAAATTATATGAGTACAGGCCAGCTCTGAGCTTCAATGCTTGAAGTTTGACTTGTGCAGGTTAAATTTTTAAGTAACTGGACCCTGTTTACACAAACAATGGAGGTTGGTGATAGGGCAAAACTTTCAGAAATAATAATTCAAAATGACAGAGGCATGCCTACTAGATTGCATAATACATCTCATAATGAAGCAAGGACGGCTTTAAGATATATGTATGTGGTAGCTCAGGGTCACCATTCATTGGGGACCCAATGAAAGTCAATCAAGGCACGAGATTGGAACCAAAGTTCATCTTCTACCAGTTCTGTGGCCTTGGGGAGAGCAGTCATCTGCTTCTTCTCACACCAGGGAGTTTCAGCCAAAGTCCAAGGCCTACAGGTGACTTTGGGGTAAAGCCTCCTCTTTCTCCCATGGAGCAGCTGGTGTCGTGAGGCCTCCAAGCTGGCAGTGTTGAGCTATGGAAGGAGATTATGGTTTGTGAGCAGGTAATACTTGCTCAGATGGGTGCCTCAGCCAGTTCCAAAGTACCTCTGTTAGGCAGTGTGCCCAGACCTCTGCCTCACCCACAGCTGCCTTTGGTTGAGAGGGGACTACTAAGTACCACCTCCTACTTATTTGTGTGTGCATACTTGTGGGCCAATCTGGGACCAAATTTAATACCCTTTGAAGTCTTCCAGATGGAGTCTGGTGGTATAGTGTGTTAAGCACCGCACTGCTGACTGAAAGATTGGGGGTTGGAACTCAACAGCTGCTTCCCTGAGAAAAGAAGAGGCTTCCTGCTCCTGTAATGCTCTACAGCCCCAGGACACTGTGTGGCAGCTCTACCCTGTCTTGCAGCAGAGTCACTGTGAGGCAGAAATTGCTAGATACCCCTACACCTCTCCGATGACTGGTAGGTGGCTATACCTCTGTACCTTCCTGAGTCTCAGGCTAAGAAACCATCCTGCTGGTTTATTCTGGGTTCTGCCATCTCCAGAAGAGGGAAATAAAATCCAGTTCCAATACAGGGCCATTGAATCTGGACCCCCAAACCCACTGCCATAGAGTTGATTCCACCTCGTAGTGGCCCTTCATAGTAGGTTTCTGAGGCTGTCAATTTTGGGGTTTGCAGTCTCTTCTTTTTCTGTTGGAACTGTAGGTGGGTTTGAACCACTGACATTTTCTTTAGCAGGTCAACACGATCCTACAGTGTCACAGGGGAACCTGACAGGTACTCTAAATATGACCCAGGTAAAGTGTCAGCTGGTGGCCCTGACCCATGAGTTCTACAAACCATCCCAAACCCTCATTCCCTGCCTTAGGGGAGATCTGTGCTCTTCTTATGGTTTTCCATTTGTCACCCCTCTGGTTCTCAATCCCTGCTTCTATTGAAGTGGTTCAGGTTAAGGGTTTGCCTGCATCCTTTGTGTGAAGTCTTTTGTGTACCCTAGTGTTCCTAGAGTTCAAGTTCAGTCTCTGTGGCAGTCACCTAATCTGGTGTCAATTTAAGGATTAAGAGTGTAGGGGTGAGGTCTAGCCTTTCAATCTGGAGATAGCCAATAAGACCTCTGTGTGGGCCTGTTCTTCTCCTGAGAATTCTAGGAAATGTGGTAATTCCTTCTCAGAGGTGGGGACACTATCTCACTCACTACCTTGGAGACATTCGACTGACAAGGCTGGCTCCCTGCGAGACATCCCTGAGGAGAAGCCACATGGACCTACCCTGATGCAGTCAGAAACCTGGACCTGAAGAAGCCATGCAGAGACCCCTGTCAATCCTGAGATGTTAACAACACCACTGGATTCAAAGGCATTCTACCCATCTAGGTTGTGATCATCTGAATTTAGCATCATTGCATGTGTTTTGTGAGTCCGAAGAAGACTTTATAGACCGGCATGAGACATATGGGCTAATATCAGACTTGTGGGCTTAGACTGGATTGAGCTGGGATGTTTTCTCATTGTTCATTCCCACTTGTATCGAAACCTCTCCCTTATATTCATATGAGTGTTTATGGATTTGTTTCTCTCGTCTAGCCAGACTGACACAGTCTCTTACAGGATTTCCCCCAAACACCCTAAATCGTATATAGGGACACAGTGTCAGACTGAAAATGAAAGCCCCCCTGGCTGTGTAGTGCTGAGATCTGTGTGGTCTGCAGTTGGAAACCCCCATACTTACGTTTCAGAAACCCCCAGGGAGTCAGCAGAGACTTGATGGCTGCCAGAAGGGCTTTGGTATGATAGTAATTAGAATTGCCAGATGCAATCCAAGATACCCAGTCGACTTTGAATTTCAAGTAGATGGCAGATCATGTACCAAAAAAAACCCCAAAAAACCCAAACTCACAGCCATCGAGTTGATGTTGCTTCCAGGGTAGAATGGCCTTGATGGGTCTTCAGAGTTTGTAACTCTTTACAGGAGTGGAGAGGCCTGTCTTTCCCCCACAGTGTGGCTGGTGGTTTCGAACTACAGCCCAGCTCATAGTCCAGCACACGACCAAGGCATCCTTATTAGAGTATCAAGTCACCATGCAATGATGACGATGAGAAACTGTTCATTATTTACCTGAAATTAAACTGCTTCTGAGTCGAGGGTGTCTTGTGTGTCTTTGCTTATTTGTTTCCCTGCTTTTGACCACACTAGCAGCAAGGCCAGCAACCGGAAATTAAGCATCGGACATTTGTTGTGCTTGGTCTCCTTTCTTCTGGGGCTTTCTCGGTGTCTATGACAGCCAGTGGTCCCTGCTCCCACCATCTACAGACTCCCAGCTCTTTCCCCTGCTTTTCTCTCTCTCTCTCCTTCTCCTCCCTCCCCCTTGCTCTCCTGCAGGTTAGCTGGCTTATCCCAAACCATCCTGACTTTGAGCACAACAAAGGGCCTTTCATTCCCCCAGAACTGCTCTCCTTTTATGGCAGTTCTGGGTTTATGTAGCAGCGTTCCTCTTGGGTCTTACGCAAATATCATTTGATAACGCTCTTCATGTGGGCCACCTGGGAGACAGCAAGGCCTTGTCTGCTATTCAAGATGGTCACATAGCTCCGTGTTGACTTTCCTGGGAGAGGGGACCTGTCAGACTGGTCCCCTTGCCATCAGCACATGTCTCTATATAGGAAACATTGAACTACTGAATGCAGGGTCGGCAGTTCAAACCCACCAGCCACTCTGCAGGGGAATGAGGGGGTTGTCAGCTCCCATAAAGATATGCAGCCTTGGAGACCCTACACACGGCTGGTAGGAGTCAGAATCAACTGGGAAGAAGGGAGTTCACAGCTTGGTCACAGGATCGCTGTCGGGGATGGCTCAGCTCACTGGCAAATGGAAATGTCCAACCCACCTGATGACACAGCAGGGGGAAGACCCACCCAGCATCTTCATCCTTCTTGCCTGGCTTCTGTGAAGCCAAGAAAATCCTCTGGGGGCACTTCTACTCCCTCCCATGGGGTCACTGTGAGTCGATATCGACTTGTTGGCACCCAACAAAGACAACCTGACTTAAGGTACCCTGGGTGTACAGCGATGATGGCAGTAAGCTGTGGAACCCCACGAGCAAGCCCCCGCGCAGCCACTGGCCCAGCAGACCGTGTGAGGAAGAGTGCCGAGGCCGCTCAGAACGGAGCTCTCCATGCCTGCTCCTGCACCTCCAGTCTCTTCTCCAAAGATGGTCCTGAAAAAGAGGCTTCCTTCCCACCCCCATGTCCTCCTGCTGCAGGATCACATTCTGAATCGGCTTCAGAAGGCTTCTCCTACTCTGCCCAGCTTCCAGCTCCTGGAACGCATGCTGTCCTGTTCTTTCCCAGCTCAGGGTGCAGCCACGAGGAGTTCCCTCCATTGGCCCCCCCTGCTGCCTGGCTATCTCCTCCTCACCTGTCCTTCAGGTAGGCGACAGCTTAAATGTCACTTCTGCAAAGGTTTCTCTGGCCCCTGATCTGAGTTAGGTCCCTGGTGACCTTGTCTTGTTCATAGCACAGCTCCAGGCACCGAACACAAAGTCAGCAAAGAGCTGGGTGCCCAAGAGTAACAGAGCAAATGCCTACTGAGGACAGGCTGCGTGACCTTGGACTTGTCACTTCCCTCCCTTGCGCTCCTGTTAGGGATGAGCGGAGGGCTGTGCATCTCCTCAACTCTGGCCATCTTTTAAGAGGCCTGCGCAGGTACTAGAAGGACTTGCTAAGTAAGACTTGTGGAAGGGTTTGGGGGAATCTCGGGTAAGGGGCTTGAGGCTGGGAGTACGGTAAAGCAGGGAGTAGCCACTGTCAGGCCTACTCACCCTTACTCTGTCCCCCAGCTTCTGCCCATGCCACTGGGACGACTTGTGGCCTGGGCAGGCATCAGGGGACAGTCAGAGTCCCAGCTACCGACCTGCATTTGTAGTGTTTGCCCCTCAACTCAGGGCACTAGTCAGTCTTCAGTGTTCTGCCCGGGGCAGTGATGGCGGCGGCGGTGGGACAACTCTCCCCTCCCACAGGGGAGACTCTGATTTGGTTCCCTTCAAGGCATCTCCACCACCCAGTTCACCGTGGAGGTTTATGTGTTACTGTGGGGCCACATAAAACTGACTCAGTAGGACTAGGAAGAGAAGCCTGGCAATTAACTTCTGCAATCAGCCAATGAATGTCCGATGGGTCATAATAATCCACAATGGGTCCTGGAGATGGCCATGGAATCCCCAGGAGTTGGGGCTCCCTTGATGACAGGGAACATGGTGCAAGAGCAGCATGTGACAACTTGGTCACTGAAACATTGATGCAGTGTGTACACACACACACACACACACACACACACACACACACACCGTCTCTAGAGAGGTCTTTGCCTCTCACTGAGCCCAGGAGGCCTCTGTGACCCTGTGAGTTCCCAAAGCACTCTGGGTCTTCCCTATCTCAACCACCCACTCAGGCTCTGGGAAGTTCATGTCTTTGCTGATAAGGTGAAAACTAGAACACGGAGGGAGAAGAACTGGTGCGGTTTCTCAGATGTTGTGGCAGGTACAGTAATTTGCATTTCTGCAGTGAAGGGGCTGAGGGAAAAAAATAGATTACATCACTGGAAGCGCAGTGGGCTGCAGGTGCAGCTTTCAAGAGAACTGGAAAAGGATGATGTGGAGCACGTGACCCTGGGTCAGTCTCACCCTGTGCAAAACAGGGAGGCCCCAAGTTCATTTTGCCCCCATGACAGCCCCGCGCAGCAGATATTTCTAGATAATGAAACTGATGATGACAGATGATGAAACTCAGAAATGTAAAGTGATTTGCCCAAAGTCATGTAGCTCAGACTCAACAGATCTGAGAAGCAGACTCAGCCTTCTGAGCTGGTTTCTGAGTTCCAAGTCTGGTTCTCTTCACTGGTGCCCCCCCTCCTTCACCTTCCTTACCCTCCCCACCCTCAACTCTGCCCCCTTTGCCTCCAGGCCTGGACCCCTCCCTTGTGGATGCCAGGTTGAAGATGTGGGTGCTCAACTCCAGCTGGCAAGTGCAGCTGTCTGTAGAAGGGCGGGGACTGGGTGATGAGCCTGGTTGCTGGGACATCCGCTGCAGGCCTTGGCCCAGGTCTCTTCTCAGTGGCTCAGGGGTCTTGGGAGGAAAGCAAGCAGGAGCCAGGAGAGAAGAGCCAGGCTCCCATCTGACTTGTGGCTGCCTAAACACAGACAAGGCTGAGCGATGACTAATTTATGGCTCTCTAAATCCTGAACATCTTCTGGGGACATCAAGCCCAGTTGAAAGCAAATCTGACTGAAGATGTCCTTGTTCTCCTCTCCTTTCCCTCGGTGTGCAATCTCTCTCTCTCTTTCACACACACACACACACATGCACACGCACACGCACACACACACACGCACATCCATATGTCCTGGGACAAAACCGGCAGAATTCTTTTGACTATCAAGGACATTGTTAGCTGCCTTTCAGTTGCCAGCTTATTGTGAACCCCATTCAGTTGGCAAGCCCATACACAACAGAGCAAAATGCTGCCAAGTCCTGTTCCACCCCCGGGGATCAGTTGTGGAGTGTAGGGTTGTGATCCCATTGTCATGCTGAGTAGTTAGGGACTGACTTTTGGAAAGAGATCATCTGGCCTTTCTTCCTCATCTCTCTTAGTCAGCATGTCTCTCTCAATCCTGCTCAGCCTCACAGCTCACCACACAAGCCTCTGTTGGCTGGAGACCTTGTCTGCATCTTCTGTATGGAAGAAGAGAAGTTGACCCTTGAACCACCAAAGTCTTCAGAGGATCCTAACCCAGTGCTTCTGAAACTGCCTTCAGGCCAAGAAGGTACATTGATTACAAAGCAAATGCCAACCTGGGCCTATTGCAGGCTTCCCAGATCAGAATCTTGAGGGGCAGGAGGCTCTTGTTATACCCTAGAGAATTTCATGAGCAGGAGTCATCGTAAGCCCCTTTGTCCTATAAGCAAATTTAGAATGGGCTCGAGAAGTTATGTGGGGTACCCAAGGTCACACAGCATCCTGGCCACCAGGCGGGAATGTGAGTCCCCAGTTCAGGGTCCTTTCCCTTAGTCTCTGCTGATTCCCTTGGCCATGGAGGGAAGAATGGAAGGGGGATTCCACTTACTGAGTACCTCCTATAGATTGGGGGCTGTTGGTCTTCAGTGTAATATCAAAAGCAAGCTGAACCTCGCAGGCAGATTATTCTATGTTAAGTGCTTTACCTTTTCACAGTTTTGAATCTTATTTGGTTCTTACAGCAGTGACATACTTGGTCATCGATTCCTTCTTCATGTACTAGATGAAGGAGCCTTGGTGTTGCTGTGGGTTTGGCACTGAGCTGCTAACAGCAAAACCACCGATGATCCAAACCCACCCACTGCTTTACTTGAGAAAGATGCTGCTTTTTGCATCAGTAAGGATTTGTTAGTCTCAGAAACTGTATAGACTCACTATGGGTAAGATTCAAAGTCATGACCAAGATTGGGTCTGGTTTTTTGTTGTTTTCATGTGATGGACAAGGAAAGAGAGGCATAGTAGGCCCAGAATTCATAAAAATCCTCTGGGTGGTACAGGGGCTAAAGTACTTGACTGCTTCCCAGAAGTTTGGAGGTTCGAATCTATTCAGAGACTCCTTGGAAGAATCTATTCAGAGGCCTGGTAATCTATTTACAAATAAATCACCAGAAACTCTATGGAGCACAGTTGTACTCTGACACATGTGGGCTGCCACGAGCCAGAATCCACAGCACAGCAATGGGACTTAGTTAGCAAGAGGCAGCACCAGAATTAGAACCTGGAGAAATCAGTTTGGCGACGTTAGCACCAAGCTCTCAAGTACAGTGCTGGATCAGAGAGTCGGTGCACATCTCCCTTCAAACTCACAAGAACAAGGTGATGGAGCAGGCTTCTTCTTAAAGGATGAGGAAACCTTAGATTCAGGGTGATGCAGCTGCTTGCCTGAGATCAAGGGCAAGGTTCAGTTCCAGGTGTGTTTCATGCCAAAGACCACATCCTTCTTAGCACAGGGTGTGTGTGGGGGGGAGATCGCAAAGGCTCCTTCCAGGTCTTTAACCTGCCTCTCTTGACTTCACATCACACCCACTGCTCCAGCTCTCAACTCCCATCGCTTTCTCTCATGGTCTCAATTTTGCAACCCCTCTCCCTCACCATCCTTTTGCCCCGGAGTCCTTTTTTGGTCCTCATCCACTCTGAGGCTCTAAAAGAAGGCTCGGCAAGCTCTCTGTACAGAGTCAGATAGTACCAGGTGGGGCTTTCTCGAGCCAGAAAGTCTCTGTCACAACTAGTCAACTCAGCTGCTATTGCCGTATGAAGGCAGCCACGGGCAATGTGTGAATGCACTGGTTCAATCAGACTATTTCACAGGCTGTCAAGTGCCCATCTCCGTTTCACAAGAGCACCCAAGCCAGTCTGTTTGAGCAGATCTTCATTTGACTCTGGTCCTTGTGGGAGAGATGTGTCTGGGTGGGAAGGCTGGGTTTGGGAAGAGCACCCATGGACCTGGCCACTGAGATCTTTGTGCCTGGAATCTCGAAGAGAATATCTCGTAGCCAGGGACTGCTCATTCAGTTCATCCAGAGCAGGGCTGAGGGATGTCATCAATACCAGCTAGTGTCAGATGCTTCACCAAAGAGAAATAATTTTGACCATCACATTAGTGCACATGGGTGCATTACATGTTTGACCAGTACAGCCTGTGAATGATAATATAACTATCCAAATGGCCCCTTGCAGAGCAAAAGTTCTGCATCCACATCCTGAGAGTATTGTTGAACACGTGCCATGTGATAGGCACTATTGACCTTTGTCAAAACAAGCAGTGAAGTCCTTGTGTCCTTGCCCTTGTGGAGTTAGTTCCAGGAGAAGTGTGATTGTTATAGTTACTTATGTAATAAGTGGTGAGGGTAGGGCACAGTGCAGGGAAGAACATGAGCAAAGACCCCAGGTCACAGCATAATCATGAAAAAAAAAGTCCACTTGTACAGAATGGCACACTGCTGAATTGACCCTTTTGAGGAAGGAAGATTCTTTTACACTATGTGACAGCTAACTATTGCTCTTGTTCAGTGGTCCCAGTGTCCTAGCAACCCCAACACTTTGGGATTAGAGAAATAGATGTTGATTATTTTTTTATTTGAGTTGATGAAACTGACAAGCTCTAGACCACCTTCCAATTTTATCCTTGGGTTTGCCCTGGGTGGAGCATCTTTGGTCCCTCAAAGAAATCTAGAGCACAGACTCTGAAAGAGAGAACTCTAATTTCTCAGATAAATATAAAACTTGGCATAGTACTATAATGCAATATTTGTAATGCAACCCCCCCACTCCTCATTTGTCTTTCACTAGGTTCCAAAGACTAGGCTGTTTTTCAAAAATCAGTTTGGTGAAAAATGAAGGATGATTACATCACATCACAAGGGAGGATAATTGCCAAAGCACTGAAAACCCTGGTCTGGTCAGGTCGATACACAACCTTAACACATAATCTTACTCTCAGCCTTTGTCACTGTCGGACATCCCATTAATGTGCGAAATTGTTGGAGAGTAAATATTTTTACTATTGCCATAATTGCATAATGGCATATGGTGAACAGTTAGGAGTAGGTGTATATTCAACTAGATGGTTCACTGCCTTTTTCCTCCATAAGCAAAGTTAAAAACAATCTTACCAGCATTTCCTTCTGTTGTGCATAAGGCCACTATTGGTCCAAACTGACCGGATGATACCTAACAACAATAATGACTCTTCACACCTTGAGGTCTAACTCAAATTTTGTTTTTTAAAGATAATGTGAGAAACAGCAGCCCCAGGGGTAAGTTAATATCATATCTGATCCAAATGCGGATTTTATTATTCATTTTATTTTATTTTTTTAATTAAATTTTTTTTCTTAGGCACCACTG
Source organism: Nesogale talazaci (assembly GCA_004026705.1). NCBI lineage: Eukaryota > Metazoa > Chordata > Mammalia > Afrosoricida > Tenrecidae > Nesogale > Nesogale talazaci. The sequence goes on from PVJH01001105.1 coordinate 216,591, forward strand.
TCCTTTGGTGGGAATGGGAGGCCTGGTCTTGCTCCTGGAGAGCTGCTGCTGGATTTGAACTGCCAACCCAGTGGGTTGCAGTCCTGCACACAACCACTACACCACCAGGGCTCAGCCCCTTATTTTTCATTTTAAAAATATGCTTCTAGCACAAAGGAACCCTGATGGCATAGTTATGCATTGAACTGCTTACCATAAAATCAGCAGTTTGAATCTACCAGCGCTCTGCAAGTTGCAGATGAGGATATCTGTTCCCATAAAGATTCACAGCCTCTAAAATTTACATTGGTAGTTCTACTCTCTCCTACAGGGTCACTCACTGTGGGCTGAATGGACTCAATGATGATGTTTTTGTTGTTGTTTTTAGTTTCTTAGAGCTAAGTCAGTCTTAAGGATCCCTGGTGATAGCGTGGGCTCTGAACTAACTTGTTAACTTCAAGGTCAGGGGTTGTTCCATGGGAAAAAGATGAGGCCTTCTCCCCCCTCCTAAAGATTGATATTCTTAGAAACCCACAGGGGCAATTCTACCTTCCCCTAAAGTGTCCCGGTGGGTTGGAATCAACTGCATTATAGTGAGGTTGATTTTTCTGAGAGGTTAGTTTCCTGTGTCCTTTCACTGTTGATTTTTCTCCAAGTGCAGGACATGTTGTAAGATTATTTGCCACTTTATATGGCAGCGGTAGCCCCATCAAGAATCACAGCTTACTGGCATAGAAACTAGTGCCTTAGGTCTAACCATTTGCCCGACTGCGGGCAGGTGCTGAGTGCATGTTGGGGATGAAGACAGTCATCAGCAAGAGTACTGGGGAACATTGGTGCCAACACAACATAAATGAAGAAAACGTGCCACCTTTCTCATCCTACTACGGCATGTCTGGCTTGCTGTTGCTCATGGAAGTTCCTCCAGGAGAGTGATTTTGACAGGTGTCTCTGGGGCTGTTGATGTTGCACTTGAACCTGGAAATCCATGTCAATGATATCACATGCAAGTAAAATCCTGCCGAAGATCATCTAACAAGGTTTTATCAGTACATTGATAGGGAGCTTCCAGAGGTCCTGGCCTGATTCAGAAGAGGATGTGGTACAAGGGGTATCATTCCTGATATCAGATGGATCTTGGATGAAAACCGAGAATATTAGAGAGATGTTTATTTGCGTTTTGTTGATTATGCCAAGGCATTTGACTGTATGGATCACAGCCTTGAGAAGAATGAGAAATCCAGAATACTTCATTGTGCTCATTTGTAACCTTTGCATGAATCAAGAGGCAGCTGTGTGAGCAGAACAAGGGGATACTGTACTGTTTAAAATCAGAAAAAGGTTTGCTTCAGGGGGTTATTAATCCTCTCATCATATTTATTCAACCTGTTTGCTCAACAAATGATCAGAGGAGTTGGTTTATGTGAAGAAGAATGCAGCATCAGGATTGAAAGAAGTCTGATTGCAACCTGAGATAAGCAGAGGGCACAGCCTTGATTGTTAAAAGCACAGAGAACTTGAAGCACTTGTTGATGAAGATCAAGGAGTACAGCTTCCGTGTGGATTGCAGCTCAATGTACAGAAAGCCTAAATCCTTACGACTGGACCAGTAGGTAACATCACGATAAACGGCGGGAAAAAACATCGACGTTGTCAAGGATTGTGTCTTACTTGGATCCGTAATCAGTGCTCATGGAAGCAGCAATCAAGAAATCCAATGACATAGTGTGTTGGGTATTTCTTCAGCACAGACCTCTGTGAAGCGTTGAAAAGCAAGGACGTGGAATCAGGAAGACCAAAGCAGAAGCCATGTACTCGCAGTGTGCTGCTGGAGAGGAATATTGGAGATACCACAGACTGCCAAGAGGACCAACAAGGCTGCCTTGTCGAGAGATAGCAGAACAGAAGCAAGTTGAGACTCTGTCTCATGAACTTTGGGCATGTGGTCAGGAGAGACCTGTCTGGAGAAGGACCTCATGCTGGGTACGGAGAGGGGAAGTCAACAAGAGGAAGGCCCTCCACCAGATGGATTG